>JAHDVE020005742.1:0-57071 GCA_022606495.2 Halesus radiatus | reverse complement strand
CGATTTTCTTAATTTTCACGGTATTTTTGCACTCCAATGTGGTCAATTTCCCAAGCTTTTCCGGAGTCTACGTTGTGTTCTGATTTTTGGTTCAGACTATTGGAAAAACAAGGTCTTATTTTGTGGTAACCCCTATTCTTTGTAGCGTAGGCAGACTCTCGCATACCATTGACAGAATTCATATTCCTAACATTACTCCTATCTTAGGCTTTAATGTTCTGAACTCTCTATTATTATCCTACTATGCAATCTACGTTAATTTCCTATAGGAAGACTAGCATTTTCCTAACTTTACCCTAAATTTTCTAATTTTTTTCTATCGTGAGTTTTAATGGGAAAACTTAGCTTCTGGGCTATACTAATTGCACTATTCCTGATCTATATAATACGACGTAGTTTCAATTTTAAATTTGGTATACATGAATGTAATGATCACAGTATTATCGTCTTTCCTCATCGTACTAAGTGTTATTCTACATGGGTTAGTTTCAATAAATTTCATGGTTAAAAAGTACAGTTTTACTTGTTTTGGCGCCATCTCCATCCTCTCCTAAATTTGGGAAAATTACATGATTAGGTTTTAGTTTTCACAGCTTTTGTTATGATGAGGGATCGAATACGGTTTGTTTTGCTGCAATTCGGCTCCAGACCTACCCCTAAAGTACTCAGATGACCACGTTTCCGGTCAGTAACTCTCTCCACACAGACGTACAGCCTGACCAAACGGTATACGTAACCTCTTCAATTTTTAGTTCGTGCGCTATTGGTCATCCCCTGTACCGCGACGGAAAGAGCACCTTCCATATCCATGGGTCCGAGACCCTCCGAATTCCCGTCCTCCAGACAGTTACATTTAAAGGAGATCAAACCGGTTCCGTCCCCTCGTCAAACAACATTAGATACTTGCGAATTTTTGCAAAGTTCGGGTTGAAAGGCCGTCCTCCGCATCAAAAGTTCAGAGATAACCACGCTTAAATCAGCAATTATTTCTGCCCAATCGATAGGTACAAATTATAAATATATGTAAACAATACGAGTTTTTATAATCCACAATACTCCAGTTTTCCCAGAAAATTGTGGACCTGACATCTCCAACACAGGTCGTGAATCTGTGCCAGATATTCAGATATATTACATATCAAAATACATGAAAGTGATAATACAATATATATAATAGATTACTTTTGGTTTGGTTGACAGGTTGGTTTAATGAGACCCTGCTATCTCATGTAGTTTGAATTTAACTGTAGATTGATTTTTTGTTTGGAGAAAAGGTAGGACTCAAAAAAGCCCAAAATTCGCAAGGCCTGAACCTTGAAAACCTAAGTCGAAGATAAAATTAATTTTTTAACATAACTTGGGAACGTATTGTCGACGAATGATTATGCTTATTTTGACAATTCTAATAATGTGGGTTTTTGTTTGTTCTGTTGAATTCATCAATATGTTCGAACGGGTGTGGAGCGCCTTTGAATTGAATCTTTCTATGAAAATGGCGCTATAAAAATATTTATGTACGCAAACTACAAATACGTGATTTCTAAAAGATGATAGTTCATCGCAAAAGATGATAGTTCATCGCAAAAGATGATAGTTATTTTTCAATTAAATGTCGACGTTTGTTGAGGTACTTATTCTTCGTAAGATGTACTGAAATTCGAATATATATATACTTATACGTATCTACATACTTCGATAAAAGAGGGTGTGGTTTGGAATGTTGACCTAGTTTTAATAACAGTCGAGGAAGTGTGTCATTGAGATATGCGACAGTTATTAAGTGTCAGAGACCCCCGTCAGGAAGCATAACAATTAGGATTCATTGGTTTGTTTTAGAATGATAACGATCTTTGAATTAATAAAATCGTTTGGGTTGTTGGTAATTTTAGTAACGTTAGTTTTGAATTTATATGTTAGGAAAATATATATTAATAAAATAAATTGTTTTTATAGGAAATATACATAAATATAATAATTGGTTTTATATATATACATATTAAACATTGTATATAAATAAAGATAAAATAAATAACGGCCATATAGATTTGATAGATACATTATACATTTCATATATATATATATATCCATACACACATACATACTCTTGGTAAAGGCCAAGTTTTTAGCCGAAGTTATTTCACTATACAACTAGGAAAATACACACGTACATCAGGAAAGCGGTCAGCGAATAAACTGTCTCTCATGTCCCTTCGTCTCGCAGAAAAACAGGTAGGAAAGCCCATGGACAATTATCGTTCCCTCCTATCATACCCTACTGTGAAAATGTCACCTTGTCATCGAATATCGTCAAAGACAGGCATCGATCCATGACACCTCGGAATGCGAGTCCCCTCAAACACCCTAAATGTCGACGCTTCTGGGAAAATAACTCACCAACGTCAGGATGGTAGGAAACCAGGTCCACCCTCTGGAAGCGACGGATATCCTCAACATTCAACAAGTCTGGTTCTTTGTCCACGAGGGATAATTAGGTGAAGCCAGACTGGTATTTCGTTCCCTTCTCCTGTCCTCCACGTGATAGAGAGCTTCAGACGATTTCACTCGTTTAACCCCTTAGCCAACGCACACGGGATCCAAAGTGAAAGTCAATAAGATGTTCTGAAGTTGTTGTTTATGAGTCAACTCAATAAAAGACAATTATACAGGTAGGTATCTACCGGAAATTTTTATAAATACTTAAATGTATTTATGGAAAAAAATAGGTATTTTTGAATATTTAAAAGTCAAGTGCTGGTAATGAGTGAGACAATTGAATTATCTATAGTACTAGTTTAATTATAATTCAATGCGAAAGGAAAGGTTTATCGTAAAATATCTTATGAAGGAAGATGTACCCGCTGGATATCATAAAATGTACTTGAACACAAATATTTGATTAGAACGGCTTTGATCAAGTATACAAAACATTCACTCATGATAGATAACGGTCGTATAGTATTGACCTATATATTAAACAGTAAATATAAATATATATATATATACATATTTACATATTTACATATACACACATACAATACATGTACTTATAAGTCATTAGAAATATAATTCATATCTCCATCCTCGCCTTCCCCGGGTAATCTGAAAACTTGTATATTAAATTGACTCACCTGAATTCCGACAAATTCATAATTTTTCCAGACGGGTTATACACGCCAATATGAAGATTCAGAAAATATTGAACTTCCCTGCCTGGAATGTTTAATCTAAGTTAGAAATATTTACTTAATACAATCTAGTGTTTCCTAATTTCAATTCGTGATCTACCGATTTGTACTATTTCTTCAAATTTAATGATCTCTAAATCCAAATATTATTAGATAATATTTAATTTTTGTTGTTTTATTTTCCTATTTTATTCTTTGTACTCACGTAATTCTCTTTACTAACTATTAATTAAATCCGTAAACCGAACGCTTGGTAATATTTTAGAGCTTTATTATTTTTCTTTGACGAAATTAATCCCACGCTAGGTATTAAAAATGAATTATATGAAACTAAGACTCAGCTGTTTTTAAACTTTCACTAAATTATTTTAAACGCAATTATATTTAATTTTTCTTAAACTCGTAATGAATTTAGTTCAACACAAAATATGAATTAAATCACATTTCATTTAAACAATTTTAATTAATTCACAGAAGCTAATTTTAAAAATCTTTAAACAAATAACTTTATTAATTTTAGAAATTTTCAATATTTATTAAATTATTATTATTATCACATTGCTCTAACAGTTTTGAGAAAATTAGATCAAATATATTGTTATCAACTTTAATTACAACTTTTAGAATCTTCAACGTAATTTAAGTATTATTAATTTTTAGGAAATTTCACTATTTATGAAACTATTATTGTATTAGATCAAACTATTTAAGGGAATTTATTTTAATATATTATTAATTGTAAGATGTCAAATCAAATGAAACTTTCTAAGTCCAGAAAAAGACTTTTTAATTACTCCGCACGCAATTTAACGACGTATCAACTCGAGACGAACTGCCTTTAAGAAAATTTTAATAAATAAATTATTATTAATTTGAACACAAAATCACTTTATTTATTTTAAGATGAAATTTTTGAAGTCCAGAAAAACACTTTTTAATTACTCCGCACGCAATTTAACGACGTATCAACTCGAGACGAACTGCCTTTAAGAAAATTTTAATAAATAAATTATTATTAATTTGAACACAAAATCACTTTATTTTAAGATGAAATTTTTTTGAAGTTCAGAAAAACCCCACTCTTAATTACTTAAATACCGATACGCCCGTAATCAACTATTTCTTCCGACTTATTTCGCGACGAACTCCAATCAACTTCAATTCAAACACTTTATTTATAAACACTTTCGATTATTATAATTTCACTTAAAACCACCAATTTTAATTAATTCACAGAAGTAATTTTTAGTACCAACTTAGGTATAATGAATTTAAAACTTCAATATTTTTCAAACTATTATTGAATTAAATCAAACTATTGTTGAATCAATCCAACAACTATTTAAAAGAATTTATTTAAAACTTTATTTAATTGTAAGAAACAAATCAAATGAAATTTTTCTAAGTCCAAAAACAAAACAATTACTTAAAATCGGTCAGCACGTAATTAAATATTTCCTCGCCCGACGTATTCCGCGACTAACTCCCCTATTCTTTCGTTACCTTCCTTTATATATACAGCTTAGAATCAAAAGGTTTTAACTCCATTCCATACCTACATTACATTATGTTCTTTACCAACTCGTAAACCTATATGTAAGTAACACTAATTTCGAATGTAATTCTTCAATGTAAATATTTAGATAAAACCTGGTCCGCCTTCGCATCTGTCACTTTTCCTCACTCCGGCCAGGATCGAATTTAGTTCATTCCTCTAGATCGCCCTGCTGTTCCTTATTCTAGAATTGGAAATTTCGATTCATGTTTTTTTTTCTGAAAATATTATCTATCGCTTATTCTTTGGTCGCCTATGAACTCGGGTATCTCGTAATCATAGCCACTATGTCCTTATTGAATTTTATTTAAAGAAGCGCCTTCTTCACATCGTTCAATTTTAGAAATTCCCTTAGTCCCTGGTTGTCTTTATACGCGATATCTTTTTATTTATGAATTTTCCGATGGTAACATGGTTTTTCTCTGATCTAACATGTGAATATTCGATTAACGCATATTTTCGTGCAATTCTCAATTGATCCTAATATTGGTGTAAACACCTTATAATTTCTTCCCCACCTCACCTGCCTGAGTTAATAAATATACCTTTCCAGAATGATTTTTCAATGTGTTGCACTGCTTCTTCCTGGTCTAGCTGTATTACACCTTTTGCATGTACCTGTCGTCTGCTTATACTTTCATCCGGGTCGATTGATATCATCCTTAATTGATTTTTCACTACCTTTAATAATTTTGTGTATTAATTTATAGGCGTTTTTACCTGTGATTTACCTACCCCAAACCTGGTAGATATGAGTTCGTTCACTTCTTTCCTGGCCACTCCCCCTTTTCCATTTCACTCTAACTCAATATCGCATTAGCTTACTCATTATTATGGGTAATAACCATTACTTTTACAAAAAACCGATATAAATCAGAGTTAATCGAAAACCCATTATTTTTTATTACTTTTCCTTAAATAAATATTCCTATCTTCCCTGTATAACCTTAATTGTTTGTTTGTCTCTTTATCACCTGAGTTTCATGTTCATCTGGTCGCTTAAATACACAATTCTTGTCGCCTTGTTTACATTAGTCATTGACAACCTCAAAATTTTACCTAAATGTATCGAACTATATTCAAAGTAGTAGTCCATATATCTCAATATTTCTATTGAATTCCTTCAGTTTAAATTTTATAATTGATTGATACATTTCTCATCTACACTTTCATAATATCTGATGTCCCGAATCTACTCAATTAATACCTTTTATCACCTAAAATCAGTCTAGTTTCACTCCCTTGTAATTATCTACGTTCCTGAAATTAGAAAATTGTACTCCTATTTCACATTAGTCCTGCCTAAATCGTCTCTTAAGTTTGCCGAAGTTTCCATACTGTATAATTCTTGTTTCTTCCCTTTTTCATCTATTGAAGCTATTGTTCTCTGAATTATTTTCTCTAATTCGTTGTTTTTCCGCTTAGCCTTACATGACACGTCTTTCTGTCTAAATTCTAATGCAAACACACCTTTCCCCGTGCAAGATAAATCATCACTTTGTAGTTTTTTATTTGTAATTAACATTTTGCGTATTATTTTTACTTCCTACTTCCATTTTCAATGGTTATTCATCTCTGCATTATCCATTGTATTCTTTAAAGTTCACGACCTCTCTCGCCCTATTCGTCCTCTAGTGAAATGTTTACATTATAGGCCGTCGATCTGAACCCTTTCGATCCACATAAATAATTAATATTTCCTTTGTCCTGTCACCACTAATTATTGTTTATGTAAAACGCTCGTTTGATTGGTAACGTTTTCGTCGATCTGGCCCAATCCTGTGATGTTTATTTATAAGGGGGAACGCCTTCTTCCCACTGCCATCTCGTGGTTTTATGTTGCAACGAGTTTTATGAATCAAAAATATTGGATTATAATTCACTGTAATCAGACTCTCCACAAGTCGATAGATGTCGCTCCCTTAAGCTTTTCTAGCATGAAAGTTATGCATATAAAAAAAAATATTTTCCAGGGTTCCTTTAAAAGAAAATGATGATGGTTAGACCATTACATGTGTTAATATTATCTTCTACAATGATTAAATTCAAACTTATTTTTTGGGGTAATGACGATTAGACAACCCTGATAATTAACCAACGAGTTATCTTATTCTTCAAAAATCTTTATGCATAGCGAACAGAAGTTCAATTTTCTTTATGAAGGCCAGTCTTTGTTAGCAATGATTTATTAAGTATTCTCGGAATGCCATACAGGTGTATAAAGTTATGCAACAGTGGACGAGTGATGGATTGATGAACAGAGGCCTGCATTCCATATAGGCACATAAGCACTGCTTACCCCACCTTACTCAAATAAAAAAAATCTCAAATTCATGAAATTAATTACGCGAAATCAATCTACACTTTCAAAAATATGTTAAATGAAGTTCCAGTTATGAGTCGCAGCACCCTACCATATTTGTTAAAAATAGGGACTAAGTATACAAAATGACGTGTAGTCATATTTAAATGTTTACTGTATTCTAAGTACACATCTACGCAATGAGCATTCAAGGGAAGACTCGTACGTGTTAGTGTCGATAAAGGCCCTGGCTTTCGGTAGAAATCACAGACGTAGTAATCAGTGCCATCTGTTGGCACCTCTATTAATTAGTACAACTTTACTAACGAAATAATTATCACATTATGTTAGCTTTCTATTATGCAATTTGTGTGGTCGAATAAATATGGAAATTTTATATATCCGGTAATTGGCTTATAATATGCATTAGGCTATTTGGGTATTTGATGTATCAAGTAATTCCAACCAACATTGTATGAAGCCAGCAGCTTACCCATTCGCTGTAAAAGCTTACCACTTCCGTGGTAAGTTTTTTTAAACATACTGATAATTGTAATTCGCTGTTTTTCCTACTGCCTACCCTGGTTAAAAACTCTGTGTATGCCACTGTTCATGAACGGAGTTTTCCAGAATGTTCTTACAGAAGTATTCTCTGGTTAAAAATCTGTGCACGCCACTGTTGATGAACGGATTCTTCCAGAATGTTCTTACATAAATAATTCCTTATTTAAAATCTCAGTACAAGCCACTGTTGATGAACGGATTCTTCCAGAATGTTCTTACATAAATAATTCCTTATTTAAAATCTCAGTACAAGCCACTGTTGATGAACGGAGTCTTCCAGAATGTACTTTCAGAAATAATTCCCTCGTTAAAAACTCACTGCACGCAACTGTTGATAATAATAGTAATAATACTTGGATGATTTGTATAGCGCCATTCTTTGTGAAAAATCACCTCAAGGGCGCTGTATGAACGGAGTCTTCCAGAATGTTTTTACAGAAGTAATTCTCAGAATGCGTGGCACCAGGAATATATAAAGGTAAATTTACCTTTTACCATTTTATACTTATTGGCTTCTTTACATTGTCTTCTTCATTCAAATACCATTTTTTTAAATTGAAAAATAATAATTTATTACTAAATAAAAAAATAAAAATAGTTTAAATAAAAACGAAGTTCCACAAATTAAAGTTGAACACAATAAATATAGAATGTTTTCGCTCACGTTCTAGAGTATCTTGAAAGCCACTTAGCCTTTTGTAAATACGAAAGAAAAAAAAACTCGTGGGTCAGAGAAAAGAATCGTCCAAATTACGCATTATCTTCCGTTTTCAATCTGAATGTAGAAATTAAGGTAATGCGGTCTCCGGGCAGGACTACCCTATTTGTATTCTGGGTACGTAAATTAATACATGGAATATCTTATGCGGGGGCATACGGCCGTTATCTCGTAGGGACTATATTACGCCCTTAAGCCAGCTGAGGGATGCTCGCAGTCTTACCTGGGTTACAGCTGGACAAGGGAGGCGCAACAGTGGCACTGGCCCCAGGCAAGATAGTTTGCAAGTGTCAAAGTTTGACAACTAAACAAATAAATTCCGAATTACCCATTCGTACTTTATTGTGCTAATTGTGTCAGTAAATAACTCAATTTGAGTACAGCAAAATAGTGGTAAATACTCATAACGCAAGACTAACTGCGAACAATGGACTTCTAATTACCAGATACCTAAATAAATACGGTAAAAGGACCTCAAAATACCATACATATATACGAGTATAAAAATCAATGTAAGTTTGTAACTATGTTTGTTTGTCCTTGATATTCTCGAAAATAATTGGACCGGTTTCGCTGAAAATAGCACAGTTTGTTTTTATTAGTGCCGGGAAGGTTTAGAAAGTAGTTTGAATGAAATCCAATACCTAAAACGGTTGCTATAAGGTTTTAAAATTAGTATGAAAAACATTGAGCCCGTCATGTTTTATTTAGGTTAGCCCATAGATACAACACTCTGGTTAGCCACAGATTGCATATTCAAAAGAAGAAGGTTTTTTGGGTGGAATATTTTCAAAATGGAAAACACGAGTAGGTACCTACTTAA
The DNA here is from genome assembly GCA_022606495.2 of Halesus radiatus. Lineage (NCBI taxonomy): Eukaryota > Metazoa > Arthropoda > Insecta > Trichoptera > Limnephilidae > Halesus > Halesus radiatus. The sequence continues at coordinate 47,924 of JAHDVE020005742.1, read as the reverse complement.
GAACTTTATCATTTAGATATGTTTTGAAAAAATAAACGTTTGGATTGAAATAAAATATTCAGATGAATGTTTCTTTATTTGGAGATAGTTACTTTCGCTGTCAAATCAATTATCACACCAGCTAGTATATCATAAATTTAAAATGTGTTACCCAATTCAAGAAAGAAAATGTGAAATATTTTTCAGAAGGAAATGTATGCTGAAAAAATTGTTATGTGAAAAATATTTTTTGTAGTAATCTTTTTTCTTTTTTTTCTCTGATTTTTCGCGTATTTTTGTACCCTTTTTTGTTTTTGATTTTCTTCGTATTTTTGTAGACTCTTTTTTTTTAATAAATATTGTTTTATTATAAAAATGTAGTATATTTAGTATGCACCTTTCTTGAATTAAAAATATGAAGAGTTTTTTAACCCGTTGACAAACTGATATCAATCAATTTAACAGGACTCAATGCAAAAAAATATTTAACATTTGAAAAAAATAAAGGATTATATATTTTTTAAAGCAGACTAAGAGACTAACTAACCGTCATGCAATTTCTCCGCAGGGAAGGGGAAGGACCGCCCCACAACTCTGTTTTGGCACACACTTATTGTTTCACTCATTGTTATATTATATTGCCTGAGACTGATTCGTCGGTGGTTGAAAAACTAGGCTATCACGGAGAGCATTCCTTTCTATGTTCCTGATGGTGATCTCTGTCACTAACAGCAAAGGCTGTTTTATCTCCCAACCTGCAGGCAATGGTCATGCCGGTGGGGAAGGCAATATTGTTGTTGGATAGAATCAAATGGATATATATTAAACATCGACGAAGCTGCTTTTAAACGGCAAGCTTTGTTGTTGTTATTGTTAGTATAAAATATTTATTTATATTAATAATCTGAATAATAATTTAAAAAATTCATTAAAATTGTCATTCATTTTATTCATACCACAGTAGATAGATTGAAGAAAACCAATAATTACAAAATATTACATCACGCATAACTGGAGCATTTGGTTCCCTGGAACAGGCAAAGACAAGACACAATAGCACTTGTATACGTACGAAATATTTTCGGATGTTTAAATATTCTCAATTGTCATCAGTTATTATACAATATTATGAGTTTTCAATTATATTATATGCTATATAAATGCATCTACGAAATATATTAAATAATTTAAAAAAATATAATAAGTAAAAAAAAAAATTAATAATAAAATGAATACAGACTCTTGACAATCTTGACATGACCCGAGTCGAGTATTTGATTTATTTGATCGTACTACGTCTTACATGGAATATTAAGTTTTTGCGAGATCTTTCTTTCTAGTAACATTTTCTAATAACAAAAATACAGAAATATCGCGATTTAGGAATCTTTCTCGCAGGCGATTTTTAAACTCACAAAAGAATTTATTTCTACCCTTACGACAGAAAGATGTTTGGTGCGAATGAATTTCGCGTGAGTTGTTTTTGTATGGCGTAGTCTCAGAGCGAGACAATTAACTTCTTTTTATTTTTACGCTAATTCCACACAAGAGGCCCTGAGGGAAATAATTTCTCTAAAGACCTATGCCATCTTTGGGGATGCTGTATGGAGGGTTTTTTTTAGAGGATGGGAAGGAGTGTACCCGGGTCTTGTAGAGACTCATGTTGTAGGAGGGAGGAAACATAGAGGCCGGCAAATCATTCCAGCTGTTGAACACAAGAACGAGTTATAGAAGCGACACGTTCTAATGTGGCAAATATTGGGCGCGCGTTCGGCGTGTTTCCCGACTGGTGCCGAAGGGATCAATGACTCTAGTTCCTTAGAGCTTCTTCCATTGAAATGTCGGTAGAACAATGACAGAATTCCCACCTGATGTCTGTGCTTCAAAGATTACAATCTGTTTGTCAACATAGGCTAATCTTTCAAACGGACCGCTCGTTTCTGAGTCAAGTTTTTTAAAATATTTTTGGGGCTCCCGACCAGAGGTGGCCGCCAAATTCAGTAATGTGTCAGCAATTCTTTACTATTAAAGTATCTGCGGGCTCTGTACGGCCAGCTTTTGAGATGCTAACTTTATTAAAAGCATATATTTTTTAAAGGATAATTAACGCTAAATATATTTAATGGTTTTCAGAAGAACATCGTTATAATATTTTATACTTACCTGCAAAATAACGAGTATCGATACCCATTAGTAACACTCATAGAATAAAGAATACATTACAGAAATGCCTTCCACGTAAATATAAATGGAAGCCGGTGTGCCTCTGACTAAGTACCTTTTGGTACCAACTCGGAGCCAAATGGAATACAGCGCTTTCTTTCTTACACTGCCTGCATTGCATATTGCCACTCCATTTGATCAACATGAATTGATGATGAAACAGTTTTTTGTAGTAGAAATTTTATGGCCCGAGTGCCAGACTTTTGAATAATGAAACACACCCACATCTTGTGTTTTTCTTTATTCTATGGTTACTTTTGCAATAAAAATCATTATTTCATAACTTGTAGTACCCACGTGCGTGGCCTAACGACATAGCACTTGTGATAGTTTTTTGTGAGAAATTTGAATACCAGTGGGATTATGGCATCCCCATTTGGGGTATATTTTTAAGCTGTAGGGGGTAGAAAGGGAAGAAAAGGAAATTAAGAGGATGAAGGTTGTGAAGTACCTTACTATTCAGATCTGGTCACCAAAAACGCCAAAAGTCATTCCAAACAATATTTCGATTCCGAATGGTTTTTCTCCAGGGCAATAAATACTACGAGTATCTATCACTTGATCATAGAGATGATGGTGGCCACATAGGGATACTGAGATTCATTAGCCAATCGATAGCATCCGGTAACATTGTCGATGTGCCACTGGGAAACTATTAGAGGGAACATCGTAACTGTTTGCTCTGGAGTTTCAACCTTTTTTGTGAATAACCATTTCTTTTTATACACCATTCCCGGTAGAAATGTATTGAGGTTGAGTCTGATCCTGATTTTCCTCTGCTTTTTGCGAAATTGATCAAGCTTTATCCCATACAATATTAGTTCTACACAACATAGGTGATCTCCGAGGACCACAGGCACAATAAAAAAAATCGTGTCTAGCTTAAATAAAAAAAATTGTGTTTTGATTTAAAAAAATCGAGATTATGCCTGATACATTCATTTTTTTTTCTTTTTTTAGTTTAAAATCCTCATTGTAATATATTTTTAATCATTGTAGATAATATTAAAAAGTCGAAACACGAAACTGAAGAGACATATAAAAGAAAAAGATTACGGTAGCAGCTGGGATTCGAATACAGGACCTCATGGTCCAACTGAGCTAAAGCGCAGGTCCAGGATAGACCATGCGGTCCTGCATTCGAATCCCAGCTGCTTCAGCAATCTTTATATCGTCTGGAAGTAGAACGATCTCATATAAATTGGTGACAGATCAGATCTCTACAAATCGTTAGATGTACATAAATCTTCAGAAAAGTTTGTTCAGCGACCATACCTTATCATCACCGGTGTCGGTATAATATTACAAATGCGTGAATTTCACATCCCAATATTACGCTGTCAGAATTGCACGCGGACGGAATTACACACGGAGAGAATTACACCTACTTAAAATATACCTGCCGGAATTACACATCTGAAAAAAATCTTTATTAAATAGATTTAAAAAGTGTACTAAATACATTTCATATTAGAAAAAAAAACAAAAGCTTGGGCGCAAATTATAAATAATATTTGGGAAATTTTATTGTTAGGTGAGTGCTATTTTTCAAGTTATAATTTCTAACGTTTTAATGCGTGATGCGTTATTTAAAAAAATATATATTAATTTTGGAAAAAGCATGTTTCGTTTGTGTACAATTTTTTTTTTCTTTACATTGTTTTCATTCATTTAAAATTTAAAATAAATAAAACTGTCTGATCCTCTTCACGTCCATGTGTAAGTTTGTCCGTGTATAATCTAAAAGTGTAATATTAATACGCAAAGTAAATGCCTGTGTAATTTTCTCATGTAACCATTAATACCGTTCCTATTATACAGGGTGCTAACAGACGTACTTCCCTTTTTTTTTTAAATCCACCTAAAAGCAAAAAAGAAATTCACAAATAGGGTCTAGGTGCGCGATCAGTGACGACATGTAATTTTTTTTTTTGGTTGTATTTAATTTTTTTTTACTGCAAATAACGTTAGGAATCACTGGTAGTAAGTCAGGTACGTCTGACACCCAGTATAGTTCTCAGTAAAAAAAGTCGTCTTATTTTTAGGGGGCGCGTTTTTGAACAGGTGTCCCATGTGTCAGGATACCTCTGTGTGACTCTGAACTCGGTGGTGATTTCCTAAAATGGTTAACCTGGTAAAGAAATATAGTTGTACACGCTTGGGTTATATACGGACGTAGAATTCTCGTACATGAACTAGATTTGTCCTACAATTCTTATATTGTCTTTGATGAAAGGCTGGCAGACATTTGAAAAAATATCTGGAAGGGGGAGTCCGAATAAAAATCTGCCTTTAGTTAGTTCATTAAATCAATGCACATAATTTTATCTGTAATTTCTTCAAAAGATTGTTATTCATTTTGTGTCGTCATTATTAATTTAAAAAAATAAGAATTTCTTTGTAATCACCACTTTATTAATATATAAATATCAACATGTTATCAGGAAAATAGTATTTTGTACATTCCTAATTGATAAAGTGGTGATTACAAATGACCGGTCAGTGGCTGAGTTGGCATCGCATTTGGGTTGAACCAGGCGTCGTGAGTTAAATTCCTCGGCTGGCTAAGTCCTCCATTACGACACAAGCAACATATTACGTTTACTGTGATGGTAGTTGGAGATTTTAAAATATTGCCGGGTTATTCGGAACCAGGGAATATTAGTCTTTGTTTAAAAAAAAAGTATTTTTTAAATCATTTATTAAGTTTTATTTGATTTGTTGTACCCTGTGTCGAACCAAAAACAGAGGCCTTTAAATATAAATATGCATGTTTTTAGGAGTTTTGACACGGTTTTACAATTACTGTATAAATAATACAAGATGGAAGTGCCTTCCCACAGTAGCCACTAACCTAGTATTGTTTGGGTCAAGTCCCGAGCCAATTTAAATTCAATATTTCCACGCGTTCTGTCTTGATTAACTGCCTGCATTGTATATTGCCATTCCATTTGATCTACTTCTTCCATGGAAGAAGAAGCCGGTGACGCCCGAGGAAGACATGGCACGATCAAGTGAATCAAATACTCGAGTCGGGCCATGTCAGATGTCGGAATAACAGAAGAGAATGCATGAGGCGTTGTATGAATGTGAATGAAGCAAGAAGTGTATGCCAAGATCGAGTTGTTTGGCGGTCCGTCCTCTCTGCCTACCCTTGCGGAGAAATGGCGTGATGGTTAGTTAGTTAGTTAGTTAGTCATTTGATCTAAATTCAATATGAAATGATGATGAAATTTTTTTTGTATTTAACTTTTGGGTTAGGAGCTTATTGACATTAGCTCAACATGCGTTGTGACCGTACAATTTTTTTAACGATATGCCTTCAAAATCAGTTGTTGATTATACATAATAACACCTGAATCATAGATAATAAGGAACAAAGGGAGATATGGGACTCAAGCGTGCCGGCTGTCGCCGAGCTATGAATAAGCTGTAGGAACTATCAAATCGGCGATGGAGTTAATGAAATTGATGCATTTGGTGTATAGATTTGCAGTAGTATAAGGGGTGAACGATATTGGTAACAATTTTGTGTGCGCTATTTTATACTTAATGGTTAATAGGTTCATGGCCTATCTTCCTTGTTTCTATTATCTACGGCCACAACAATACTGTACTTCAGAACGAGACGGCATAAATAAAAATAGGCATATTCCAAGAAGTATGTGTTGTATTGTGGTGTTGTATTAAAAAGCACTTGTAAATGTAAAGTAGATTTATTGACCATTCAGGTTGACACCGGTTTAACAAGTGACTGTCTGAGGTTATGTCCCATAGACAAAACTATAGAAGTGATTCATAGTGTATATTAGTATATTATACCAGAAGTAGGTATATAGCTTTTCCGAAATCAAAACAACTCAATTTTTTTCGAGTGAATTAACCTTTATTGAACACTTCATAGCCGTTATCTAAAAATATAACGAATTCTGTTTACATAAAACATAATAAAAATACTCTCATGGATCATAAAACTAGTGACCGTAAGAAGAAAAAATATCTTAGATACGTACTAAAATATAAAACCTACAACACCGGAGGAAAATGATTTCAAAGTTTCATTTTATTTCCTTCAGGCGGCCGTTACCCACCGATATAAAAGAGCCTGGATGTTTGTTTAAGTGAAACGACCGCCATACCTCGGGATAATCCGATGGTGGAAAACTGAAGAGGTTGTGTTTTTGGTGAAATATTTTTGGATTCATTTAGCTGGGCCAAATTTTCTAGGAATTACTCGATGTTCCTTCAAATAATTATTCCTCTCCGGCTTTGTACTGTCGCACAAGTCGCATCACTATTTTTGGAATGACAAACTTAATTGTTACGTTCTGTTTTATTACCGTTATTTTTCTTTAGTCATTAGTATCTTGTAAGGTTGGTACTTCTTCGTTAAAAGGGGTTTTAAAAATACAATTTTTTTTCTTCTAAAATGCATTGTAAGATAATGTTATTGTTTTTAAAAGTTTTGGTTCAAAACAATATATTTCATCAGTTTGTGTTTTCAAATAATCTATTAACATAATTTCTTCAAACAATTGATATTTACTTTGTGGCGTCATTATTAATTAATTAATTAAAAAAAAGATATACTTTCATAACACCACTTTATAAATATACGTAAACATCTACATGTTTCGACAGCAACGCTGTCATCATCAGGAATATATGAATACATTAACGTACACTGGTAACTTAATTAATACTCAGTTTTTATTGTGTTAAAACTACGCAAATATTAGTATTTTAAATCAATGCCATTCGCTGAATGACAGCTGACAGCTGTCATCCGAGAGGACCAGAACCGCAAGTTAAGCAAGAGATCTTAAGGACCAAGGAAAAGGATAGGGATTTTTCCATAAAAAGAACCAGAATAGGCCTTTTGCTTAATTTTTTTATTACAAAAAAAGGAACAGTTTTAATTTACTAACTCCTCCATATTGGAGTCTTTTGCAATAACTAATTGGTTGCCATTCTTCAATTCCATCGATCCTGACATGCGCGTTGTCACTATGCTTGTAAGTTGTAAGCTAGAGGATTTGTACAAAATGAGTCATTATCACGGCGCCACATCCCAGGGTGGGATTTAAGCTCCTTCATAAAATGTTCTCCACTCTATGTGGTCTCTTGAATTTGCTTCCAGTTCTCAATTCTTCCTATCCTGATCCAAGTTTTATATTTAGACGTACTTAATAATCCTCTTCCACGTAGTATATCCACCCCTTCTTTGGTCTTCCTTTAGGTCGCTTCCACTGAATGGTCATCATCTTTGGTGTTCTGTTATCTGGCATCCTTTCTGCATGTCCAGACCATCACAGTCTTCTGAACCTACAGAATCTTTCAATGGTCTAATTCTCAATTAAGTGCAATAACTTTCATATGATTTCTGGTGTCTTATCGTCGAGTAATATGTTAATACCAACCTCCAATACATCCTCCACAGCTTTAGAACTCACGAATAATCCAGTGGGCTTATTTAGCGGTTTCCGTTTAATCGGCCCACAAATTGGGACTTAACGATGGATTTTATTGTGCGGGCCACTAGGCAAGGTCATTATCCACGGTTGATCCGAGACTTTAAGAGACCATGCGATTTTATGACGGTTGGACGGACCGTTAAGGACAAGGGCGACGACTAAAATCTTCGGACTGGCAGTTAGAGATAAAATTTCTTGTCATTGTTTAAACGTTCGAAGCAGCAAATGTTGGCGGTTGTCAATAATGGCTTAGCAAGTTATTTATCGACGTTTAACAGCTTTGCCAGTACTTATTTGTAACTTAACGATCTATTTATTTGGGTTAGTATTGGATCAGTAACTATGTACAACCTGTTAATGAGAAGTTGGTTGATTCATAACATTTAGGACCGGTATTTTAGGAGTTTCTTAAGCTTGTCAGGAAACTTACCCCACAGCAACTTGGTGAAGATAAATATCTCTCAAACTGAGCTTCAAAAGTAACTGAAATATTTGAAATACCTCCATTGGTCAAGAGGTTACGATCCCCGGCTTCGGATCCAAAGGTCTCGGGTTCAAATCTCGGCGTGCGTACATATATTTGAACTATAATAATGTCGCCAAAATATCCATCGGATACGTAAAATCTGTTTACGTTCAATTCTGACGTATTCGATCGGCAATATGAAAAAATCATTCCATGAATATTAAAAAAAAAATTCATCGCTCCATTTAGTGACTAACATCACCTCGAGAGTGATTTATATTTTCTTGTTAAAATTTGCAGCCTCTTTTAAATACATATGTTTTTAGACTTTCCTTAAAGGTTTTGAAATTGCTTTCTGACTCCAAAACAAATGGGAAGACATTTCAAGAATGTGGACCCAGTATATTGAAAGCTCGCTCCCCAAATTTAGCAGCATTCGTACAAGAGGGTTCAACCAGACTGTTCAACGCATCAGACTTGGCCGACCTGAGCGTGAGTTGCCTCTGAGTAAGATTGACCCTCACGTCAAGTATGATGGTGTGAGTCCGTTTAATGCGTTATATTCCATAAGATGAACTTTAAACCGAACTCTTTCTGTGACTCAAAGCCAGTGTAGGAAATCACGTTGAAGAGGAGTGATGTGACAGTATTTGGTGGCACCGCATACTTGATGACCTGCTGTGTTGAACACTCCTTGCCGTCTGCTCAATTATACATTAGTGTAAGTCTTCTGGAGAAACTACTTACGATATATATATATTTAAAAAAATATATATAAACACATTATCTGGTAAGACGAAACAATTTACAAAAACATAATTTTGTAAAAAACAAGTAAGTTATTACGAAAATATAGAGTCAAAATCTTTCAAGTGAAAGACACACGGGCTTCTATTTAAATCTACGTGGAATTTCATTCTATGGTAGGAACGATGGCGTGTACAACTTTTATTTTGATTTAAAAAAAAAAACAAAGAAAGCATTTAGAATTTATTTACCAACTTATTTATTTAAATACTGACTACAATTATACAATATTTACAAAAACAAATAAAAATATGCTTCATGACAATGGTAGATCATATGACATGTAGATATATATTCTATAACTTAATCTAAACCGTAAATTTAATATAAGGTTTGAATAACAAGCTTCCGTTAGACAAATAGTTTATCGGGACTTTTTGCCCCATATTTTGTAAAATGTCTTAAATTAATTAAAAAAAACCTTACTTCACTAAACTTTCTAGCCTAGATACCCAAAATATTTTAGAAAATACGTAAAAGTAATGCTCATAGATGTAATTATAATCGGATTTATTATAAATGTAAAACTATTCAAATAAATACGAGGAATTAGGTTTTTTATGCTTTAAGTTTTCCATAGAATAATTGTCCTTTAGCCTGAGGGTCTCACGTTGAGTTTACCTGAGGTAGTGTATTACCTAGTTATTCAGAATTTATTACATCAAGCCATTTAATGTCGCTTTGGTCTAGAAACCACGTGATTGTGAAAAGATTTTTAGAAGACCTTCTGAACTATTTTTAGTTTTAAATGTATTTTTAAAGTCTCGTCTCTCTGTAGGTTTTCGATAGAATATTTTAAAATATAAAAAAAAGAATTGATCATGGTAAATGGTCGTTACAATTAATAACATTACATCCAAGTGAGGGTTGCGCAAACGGAATTTTAATTAAAATAATTACTTTGTATTTACTGCTTTATTAATATACAATAAGAATTTAAATTAAATTTTCATTGGTTATTAGTTTATTTATTTGAATATTAATTGTTATTATGGTTAGCTGGCAGAACTCTATAATTTTAATAAGATTTAATCATGTAATTATTAAGTTCCGCAAGTATTTTCGTGTTTTTCATGATTTGCACCACAGTTTGAAAATGTCTTTGAACGCCGAAACAGCTATCAAAATAATAAAAAAACCAAGATATTCGCTATTAAAATTGATTTATTAAAAAAAAAAAAATTATTATATATATATAGATCCAACAAAGGCAAACGGATCAACAAAAACCTGGCGTACCGTCGCGTCTGATCAACATAGTACGAGAAGGGATCTTTAAATATATAATTATTATTTCTTCAAATGATGGAAACAACTTTGTTGAGTCATATTTATTATAACAATAATAATTACTTTTGTTTAAAACTACTGTATCTAATGTGTAAAAATCTACATACGAGATATTTCAGAAGTAAAGCTCCCCTCTTCAGGAAAAACAATGTACCTACTAAAAATAATTAAATTATAATATTAGGATATTGTTATTATATAATTCATATTAAGATAATGGAAAAAAAATATATAAAAACAAACAGAAATTAAAAATAAGTGATGAAAGTAGGAAAGTAAATAATTAAAAATGTAGTAAATAATTGAAAAATAAAAGTTTAAGCTATTTAAAAATATATAATTGATTATTAATAATATTTAATTGACTACTAACACGTTTTCTAATTTCTAATTTATCTAATCGTAAACCAGTTGTATTTGTGTGTAAAAAAATGTATACCTTTATTGAAGTATTTTACGTCAAAAGAATAATTAATAAATGATAATTACAGTAAGTGACAAAAACTCATACTTGCTTACCAATCAAAAATATACAGCAGAAAATCGGTTTTAGTGTTTCAGTACAATAACATATGTCTTTCTAGATCAGCCTACTTTCAGTCGACAAAGTTGTTTAAATCATGGTTTCACCACACGTCCTTCACAGGAAACTCTGCTAATTCCATGTTTCAGATTAGATTTGGTAGCTGACCTCCAATGTGGACTGCCAGCCTCGCTTTCTTTGATAACAACTGTTTCTGTTAACGAGAACCGCTTTAAAAAAAAAGAAGTTAACGCGAGTAGTCCCATCTGCTCCCTACTAACCGGGGTTATTTTAGATATTTTGTTAGGCTGAGATGGGCGAGGAAGCAAATGAGATGGAGAGGAGGAAGGCTGGGATATACCTGGCTATTCAGACATGGTCACCAAACACGGCTACAGCCTTTTCGATTGTGAATGGTGGTATTTCACAAGGGTAATACTGAGAGCATTTGCCACTCTGCGTACAATTATCACACACTGGTTTAACGAATGAATTTATCATTTTATCGTATATATATACGAGATAGATACAGATCTACAGTCCATAGTGTAAACCATAACACTGTATTATTTTTTAGTTATTATATTTGCCCCGACGAAGCTTGATCTAGGTGAAACCGGTTGGCGTAGAAATACAATAAATTCGAGGTTTATAATAAACGCTTTTATTTTTATTTATTTATTTCATGAGAAAATACAGATACAGACAGTGATATTAAAACAATATACAATATCTGAAGAATTCGCCTGCATCCTAGCTATTTCTTACTGATTAATATGATACAGATAAATAAACCTTTACAATAATATTTAGACAAATTAAGGAATGTTATATAGAAAGAATTTGAAAAAGTGCTCAATGTCTAAATAAAGTAACAGAAGGTAAATAAACTTTATAAATAATTTTTACAAGAATGCAAACGTAAAAATGTAATGATTAAATTAAAAATTGTTTTATTCAAAGAAATGATAAAAGAAGTTGTTTTAATATGAAAACAGCTTTGAATTTTCTCTTAAAAGTACTGAATGTATCAAATAATATGTCGGAATCCAGCAAAGTTTGCTTTTGATTGAATGACTAGCACATTCTTTGTTTGTTTTATTTAATACGGTATTTCTACATATTTAGATTATGTATATCTGACTCTTGTTGGCAATTCACATTTTTTATATTCTTTGGCAACATGTTGAATATTTTAGGAATATTATACTCCATATGTCATGGTCTGAATCAATATTTTATATCATAATACGGTGTGCACCGGGAAAATAGTTAAATTCTGATATAACAACGAAATATTTTGTCTCTGTGAATTTTTTTAAAAAATACGTTAAGGCTATAATTTTGGGAGGTTTCTCGCACAAATTTATCTTCATTCATTGTCTCGGGAGTCACGTATTCTCATAAATTATCCCTAAACTAATTTTATTCGCGTTTTAAGACCAGTTGCCATTGAGCGAAGAATAAAAAAAACTGTTATATAATTTAGATGGCCTAAACGAAATGTATTTTGCTAGAAAGGGGTAGTATAATCTCAAACCAAAGCCTCCATGAAAGAAAGCTAAACCGTCTTGATTTTAAAACGAAATAGATTTCAGGAGATTTCAGTTAAATCCAGGAATTTCAGCAAACTGAATAAGGCTTTCTTAATAAGAATTTCAGATAAACGTCCTGTACTGTGACATGTGTGGAAATTTATTCCCGCAGTTAGTTTATTTTATTGCTTGGCGGATTCGGTTTAAGTGATTTTGTTTTATACGTATGCGGAATGGGTGAAATTAATTTTACGCTTGCGTACTAGGGAGTTGACTGAATTTAATATAATAAACTTGCGCCGTTGTTCGAACGTTGAAATATTTTATACTACTTTAGTGGAAACTAGTTTGTTATGCATTCGTCTGTTTAACAACATAACCGAAAATATAGGTGTTATATTGACATAGTTAGATCTCTCAATTATCAACGCAATCTGTTTTTATTTGACATTTTAGGAATCTTTTAATACTCGATTTGGCACTACTTTCAACACATTTTTTTCATAATTGTAGAAAATAATATTAACATAACCCAAATGAAACATGAAAACGGAAAAAAAACGATACAAAATAAAAAGATTTCAGTCGCATCTGGGACTCGAACCCAGGACCTCTGCCTTTCCGGGGCAACCGCTTAACCAACTTAGCTAATGAGACCAGTTCAATTTATGTCATCTAAATTTATTTATTATCATTTAAATATTTAAATACTAAGATGAGGTTTCTTAAATCTCAATAAAAATAATTAATTATTAAAAATTAAAAATTAAACTTTTTTTTCGATTATTTCTGCTTCTTGATCAATTTAAAATATAAAATATTTTAACTTAATGTTTGCTGCATTATCTATATACATATATATATGTAGAATAATTTTCTCGGTTTACCCGCGTAATGTAGTCCTTAGAAGGACTTTTTAACTCCTGACGTTTCGGACAAATCACATTGTCCATCTTCAGAGGCCTTATGTCTTGAGTTTTGTTTTGAACTGATCGCTTGAGCGTGTCCGTTCAATCGAAAAGTCAAAACCTAAGTGGTTGCAAATCATTTTAATAGTCTAGGACGCAGAACGCGTGTAGATAAAGGGGTGGGAGTAGGGGTGGGGCATTTAATAGGCTGTTTACGCATAGTAACCGGGTTATTTTTATTTAAGGAAGTTGAGGATAATTCTAATTATTTTTGAAGTGATGTTATCGGGGAATTTTGATCAATTATGACTTTCCAAGTGTCGGGAATTCTAATTGAGTCATTTCTAGTATTCATATTGTTTTTATGTTTATGAATTTCGATGGCTTCGCGGTAAATTCTTCTTGTTTCATTGAAAAGGCTGGCTATTGTCGTGGTATTATCAAAATCTATTTTATGACCTTCATTAAGGACGTGTTGTACTAAGGATGACGTTAAGCGTTTATTGGTGACATCTACTTTATGTTCTGCGATTCTACATGATATTTTTCTATTACTCCGTCCAATATATACCTTTTCACATGCTCCACAAGGTATTTTATAAATACCGTGTGATTCAAGTGGAATGTGATATTCAATAGCCATTCTTCCATATATTAAAGGCTCCACAGATAAAATTAGCCGAATCCTCAGAAAGAATAAAATCAAAACAATTTATAAATCGGATAATAAAATCTCGTCTCTGTTAAGAAGTCCGAAAGATCACATTCCACTTGAATCACATGGTATTTATAAAATACCTTGTGGAGCATGTGAAAAGGTATATATTGGACGGAGACTATTAAAATGATTTGCAACCACTTAGGTTTTGACTTTTGGATTGAACGGATACGCTCAAGCGATCAGTTCAAAACAAAACTCAAGACATAAGGCCTCTGAAGATGGACAATGTGATTTGTCCGAAACGTCAGGAGTTAAAAAGTCCTTCTAAGGACTACATTACGCAGGGTAAACCGAGAAAATTATTCTACATCTTACACCCGTGAAAATCTCAACCAAAACATATATATGTTTGTTTGTTTGTCCTCGATTTTTTCGAAAATTACTTGACCGGTTTCGCTGAAAATAGTACAGTTTGTTTTTATTAGTGCCGGGAAGGTTTAGAAAGTAGTTTGAATGAAATCCAATATGTAAAACTGTTCCTATAACGTTTTTGTTTAGGTTATAAGATATCACACTCTGGTTAGCCACAGATTTCATATTCAAAAGAAGAAGGTTTTTTTTGGTAGAATATTTTAAAAATGGATATCACTAGTAGATATCAACTTAATAACTTTATGATTTAGATATATTTTGAAAAAATAAACGTTAGGAATGAATAAATTGTTTTTGTGTTTAATTCGTAGAACTCCAGATAGATAGTTACTTTCGCTGTCAAATCGATTATGGCACACAAAAGTAAAGCAAGAATTTACAACTTCATAACTTTATTGTAAAAAATATATATTATCCCGAGCAAGGCCGGGTACACATCAGCTAGTCATACAAATAAGAGTGTCCGGGCGGTGTTTTTCTAAATTTATGTATTTATTGTTTCTTTACGTGTTAAACATATTATTTACAATTTCATTTTTAACCTCACTAGGACTAAGTCTGTATCGAAGTTAACAATTTTATAAAAAGTAACACATTGTAACAGGAAAAACGAAGATTTATAAATTAGTTCGAAAACATCAGTACAAATTATTCGAATGTCGCTTTTAATATTCGAATATCGATATATCATTATTGTTACAAAAATGTTTCATACAGATGGGTACTAAAGCAGCTCGAAGGCACACGAAATCCTTATAATAATAATTTTATATCGCCGTTTTTGTGAAAAAGCACCTCAAGGGCGCTGTATAATTATAATGATGTAAACAATGTAGGGTGACTGCGTTAATGTGGAATCATATAATATAAGAAACGTATAGTATGCAATTAATTTAAGAACGATAGAGATGAAAAAAAATTGAGATTCCTCGTCTAATACAAACTACTGTATTTTAACAATTTTTTAAAAAGTAAACAAGGAATTAGACAATTTATAATATTCTCGAAGAATGTTAAATACAAGTACAACCTGATACAAATAATTTCTTTGACCAAAAGAAGATTTATTAATTACTGCAAAGTTTAGACCAGAGCCAATACGAAGTTGCCGTGTTATCTCGTTTGTTTGTTTGTTGTGTATAAAAATCTACAGTTTTATTCCGGCTTGATAAAATTTTGCACACTTGGCCTTCAAAACAAGAGGAAGGTAACTGTTTGTATTTGATTTTGATAAACCACCCCATCTCCCCTTTCCATCCCTTAAACCAGAATTGTGGTACTTCTTGATGAAATTTTGCATACTTGATGTTCGAAATAAGATCAAAATTACTGGGTAGGGATAACACATCAGAACCTCAAAATGTTACTCCAAACCATTCATATCCCGGGCAATGCCGGGTACTTCGACTAGTAAATACATTTACAAACGTTATGAACAAGAATAACTTTAGAACGGATCGTTTTATTGCGCATTAATCGTAATGGAAAGAGTTACAGCTGTATCGTCACCCGCTGAGAGAATCGAGCTCAATCCAAACTATTAACAGTCGAGCGTCCTACCCACCAGACTTGCAGCTAAATTATTTTTTCATAGTTCACGATGGCAACGATATTTCTAGCTAGAATATTTGCGTTAACCTAGAAATTTAGTGACGCCAGATATTTTCGGTTTCATAGTTGTGAAAAAATAGATTTTCTTATATCACGACAAATAATCTAGAATTTTTGTGTGTTAACTCGCACAAAACGACCAATTTTGAGACATCTCAAAATCAAGTAAAAAAATGTTAAATAATCTCCATTGCATGGCTCTTACTGTACATTTTTGTTGACGGATAAAGCGTGCACCATAAGGTTTTTCTGAAACATATTAAAAAAAAAAAATCACCATCGTTTATATCGTTATATAATATTGTTTTTGAACCCAGTCCAGAGGATATCGCGTAATTAGATACGGCGCTATTAATAGATTCCATGTCACCCTCGCCCGGACCACGTGCTAAAATGCAGCGCTGTACAACAGCTGATCAGAGCTGATCGCTTCCCGTGTCAATAAACAGCCAGCCAATATTATGCTACAACCATTATGAACTAACATTGGCGATGCAAATTGAACGAAAACCGGCGGTTTTAGTGTGACGTTAGTCAAAATTTACGTTAATATTTTTATTCCGCGGTAAACACATGCAAAATTTACTCATGTTTGTTCCTTTTAACATATTTTGGACAAACTCAATTTATTTATTGTCGGTACTATTTGGTTTCATAGTGCATTGAAAATTATAATATAATCAGGTTGACTCATAGAAATGCGATGTGGGCGTGTTTCGTAATAAAAAAGTCAG
The DNA here is from genome assembly GCA_022606495.2 of Halesus radiatus. Taxonomy (NCBI): domain Eukaryota; kingdom Metazoa; phylum Arthropoda; class Insecta; order Trichoptera; family Limnephilidae; genus Halesus; species Halesus radiatus. The sequence goes on along the minus strand of JAHDVE020005742.1, from coordinate 31,281 downwards.
TCCATTCGGACTTTTAAATTTCTAATACAAAAAAAGTTTCATCATCAATTTATTTATTTAATTTCATTAAATTTAATTATGACAAGAAAAAAATTAGCCACTCATCTCACTAGGACAATCCTGTGTTGAGATGAGCGGCTTTACAATTTAATAATAATAAGTAAATACTTATAAGTAAATAATAGTAGATAAATAATAAAAAATAGTTTTTAAATTATAATACTTAAATAATAATAATAAGTAAATATTAATAAGTATATAATAATACACATTAAATGTTAAGTAAATATTAATAGGTAAATAGTAATAAGTACATAATAATCAAACATTTCGATATTATAATGCAGGCAGTGTAAGAGGGACAGAGTGCTACGAAAATAATTAATTCAATTTTAAATAAATATTTTCTTAACCGCGCTAACCATATGAATGTACGTGATACGGCCGCTATATCATCACCCGAACGCAACAAACCGTATCCCGTAAGTTCAGGTTAAAAAATAACAATAACCGAAACCCACAAAACGTTCGTGATACGTCGTATACATCAAGTTCGTTCCTGCGTTATCGCTTTCAGTATGCCGAGGTAAGCCGAAGCTAACGGATGCGTTCGGTTGTTTTCGTATTCTCCCATACAAGTCACGCCGCTAATCAGTGATACTCCAAGCATGTGGAAAAAAAACCCGATGTTTTTTTACCTACTTTTTGAAAAATAACCCAAAGGCAGAGCGGTTAACGAAATACATAAATAATTTGATTTTGCCCGCTAGGTTTGACAGCCTGTAAATTCCGGAGGCTAGGCCCCGTATCCGCACTCTTGACCGTCGACCGGTGATCGTGTCCTCTGGCGATCGCCGGTTCGTTTTCATGACAAGAGCGCTGTATTTTCTGTAATTTCATTCTCGGGGCTAGTATTAAAAAAAATACTCAAGTCAAAGCCATACCGGCTTCTATTTAAATCCCCATGAAATACACTTCTAGTGTGTATTATTTATTCTATAGGTTTGCTCATAAAAATACCGCGCGCGCAATATTTTGTTTTGTTAAATTTATTCGAAATAACTTATTGGAGATTGGCAGATTTGGTCACCAAGTACGGCTAAAGCGATTTCAAGCACGATTCTGAATGTGGTTTTTCACCAGGGCGACACTAAAAGTATCCAATAATCTGGAACGTGCCGCAAATATTCTATACATAATTTTATATGATTAATTAAATACAATTTACTTGCGCACGCCGGGATTAGAACCCGCGACCTCCGAATACGTACCTGAATATCGTAACCACTCAGCCACTACTTTAAATATAAATATAAATACGATATCTTCGTATTGGTTCCATGTGTAGCTTGTAGATAATGATAATCTAATGTGGATACCTATTGCCCACCATTGTTTTAAAATTATATCCCCGGTGTCTAACAAGCATTAAGTTGACTTTATGAGAACTGAGTTAAAAAATATTAAATAAAACAAACACTTTGTTTTAAACCACTAACTTCTTTTTAAAATTATCACCAATCCATTTCGATTATCTCAAGCTTCATCAGGGTAAACCTAAAATACTAAATACAAATACATAGTGAGCACATATATAGGTAGGATAGACAAAAAAATAAAAATAAATAATAAATAATAATGATAAATAATAATAATAATAATAATAAGAATAATAATAATAATAATACTAATAATAATAATAATAATTAAATAATAATAATAATAATAATAATGATAATAATAATAATAATAATAATAACAACAACAATAATAATAATAATAATAATAATAATAATAATAATAATAATAATAATAATAATAATAATAATAATAATAATAATAATAATAATAATAATAATAATGATAATAATAATTATTATTTTTATTAATCACTATCATAATAATAATAATAGCATTAAAAAAAAAAAAAATTGTGGTTTAAAACAAAGTATTTGTTTTATTTATTAAATATGCCAAACCTCAAAGTATTACTTTCCACGAAAATATTAGTTAGAATTGTTCATGGCTTGGTTTTTTTAAGAAGAATTAATTTACTTATTTTTCTAAAGAAAGCACTCCTGCGACTGTTAATAACACGACTATTTATTTATTGGATACAGAAATTTAATTATAGCTCACGCTGATAAAAATGGCACTATGAATAAAAAAAAGAATTCGAAAACAATAAAAGAAAAATCACAGCATTTCATCTCTTCCAATCAAACCATTCCGCAACTCAAATTACCCCGCGATATTATACCGTCCACCGAGCTGCAGCCAAATGCATTCTTCATGGTTGGTTAGCTATGAAAATATCATAAAACGTCTCAAAACATCATTCATAAACCGCGGTAGTTGCAGACGGAGAGATCTGTGCGGTGATGTCGATGGAAATCAATCCCTGTCATCTCGGTTTGCGACCGTAATACCAAAGAATATGAATGATATGAAATGAAGCAGAAGTAAAGAAAACCTGGAAGTAAAAGAGACCGGATTCTGAAAATTCTTTTGTCCAATATCATTTGTCCATAAATCTGAATGGAAATGCTGATTTTTGTAAATCGTTGTTCATTCATGATTATTTTTTAGAATTTCTTCCAACAAATGATTGGAAATCCATAATATACTATACATATATACCTATTAAATGTGCTAAAGTGATTACGATCCTCGGCTACGAATCCGGAGGTCGCGGGTTCAAAACCTGAAGTGCGCAAGTAAATTTTGTTTGATTAAATCATGTTATTTCACAATTAAACATAACATATAGTATGTTTGCGACACGTTCCAGCGTAGTAGACACTTTCAGACCACCATTCAGCCTCACAACATAACCAAATTGGGGATGACAGTCTCACTGAGTGCAGACGGTTCGGAGCAGACTATTGAGCAATACTCACATAAAAATTAATTTAAAAACCTACCTAGATACCCGTAAGTATGTATTTGTGAGTTTCACCACTTCGAAATACGTTTTTCGAAAACTGCAAATATTAAAAAAAAAACCTTTTGAGTGGATTCTTTAATATTTTGAAGTTAACGAAGAAATGAAGGAGAAGTACCAGCCTTTCAAATCTATTTGTCATAGTAATAGTTCTACTTAGTTTCTATTATTTTGAAAAGTGCTCTATCGCCAGAACGATACTGGGAGAATTCTCAAGTACGTAACGTGGTATAATCATACGATTCAAATTTTATTTTTATTTTTATGTGAGTCAGTATTAAATATTACATATATTCGTGTGTCTACGATTCCAACGAACAATGTCGGATGTGTAAATTGGTAACGTTGCATAAGAGCTGTAGTAGTTGCAATAATATGTTTTTCCAGTGAAATATATAGGGGTTTATGCGAAATATCAAAACAACACTATATTTCTTTTTCACAAAAATAATAAAAATGTAGACATGAAACTTTAAACATATCGAAACGAAACTTTAAACAGCTGTATGGAGAAAATACCTTTAGCATTGACATTATTCGTTGGGACCGTCGATGTATGTTGTAGGAGAGAAATAAAATTATCTTTTTAATACAAGCAAGAGTAAGATTCCGAACTTCTTCGTGTGCAGCATTAAGTAAACTCATCTTAAAGCCATTTCTTAACCCGCCCAATCAGTAAGTTATATGGTTCCAATAACACATAGAGATGCCCTAACAATCAAGTGGAAGAAAGCAAAATAAGATGGGCGCGGGGCGACCTAGGCGTACCGCCAATTTGTTGTTGAGTGTTTAGCTTGACCCTTTTTATAAAAGTTTTTTTTTTTTAAATTTGCTTACCACGGTAAAAATCACGCTAAAGAAACGTGGACGGCAGTGAACTAAGCTGGTGCAAAAATGGGTGTCACGTGACCTTTGCCTCCAGCCGTCAAAATCGTACTCAAGGCAAGTCTTGAAATTTTGTAATCAGTGGGTGTCACAGACAAATTTAAAAAAAAATATCAATAACGAAATTTCATTTTAGTCTTTTTATTAGGCCCTAGAGAAGTGTTATGTAATCTAGTGAATTCTTAATAAATAATTCACCTTTAATATTCCTAACACCATTCTGAATGAGCATCGCTGTAACAACACACGCAAGAGACTTCAAACAATTTAACCTCAGTACTTAAAATGACTTGGTAATTTCATATGAAGGTATTATTTATATTATACAAATTAATGAGAGAGCCTAAACGAGTGCCCCAAAAGCACCGAACAGATAATCCTTAGAGGTGTTATCCATTATAAATAACACGTGGTAAGTAAAAACACAGTAACTACACGGGAGTCGTTCTCCGGAATGAAGGGTCGAATTTTATTTAACCTTCTAACATATTTACAATTTATCTAATCTGCTACTTTGACAAAACACTTTTCGACACTTATTCATTATGATCATCACAATAAAGATTATAAAAAAATATCAGTATTTTTTAAAATATGCGTTTTTTCTGTTTTTACTGTCTTTTTAATTACCAAAGGTGACTTATTTATGACGTAATTATGGTAAAAAAGGTAATATATTATTTTAATGTGTTTATAAGTTTAATCAGATATTTACGTATTTGTACCTTTATTTTATCTATAAAACAGGTTTTAAAATAATAGAGGTGCGAAAAATGTAGCGAAAACTGTAATCAAACGTAAAAAATCTAGGTTATAATAACGCCGCCATAGAGTGAAAGACAGTGCGGCGGGAGAATGATTATCAAGATGGTGGATGAAAAACACAGCATGTTCATAAATTTATGTACAAAGGCAGTAATTTCGACGTAGGAACTGTGTTTTACTTACCTAAACAGATATACCAACTCCGTTTTTATTTACCAACAACGCTCAAATTGCAATAATATTAAAAACAAGATAATATTTTTTTAATACGAAAAACGAGTAACTTTAATTTATGTTTTAGGTAAAACATAAGAAATTCGATACTTCTTAACTTCCCATATTCAACTCTATTTTGCTAATTACTGTGTTTTAACTTACCACGGCAGAATAAGGATTAGAAAGAAAACTGATGTCGCGAAATTACATACGACTCTTAGATTTCCAGGTCCCAGATAAGGCATTGAAATTTATGATATTTTGTTGAAGAATGGATTAAATTTTTGGAAATTTTTTGATTATTTTGACAAGCGGTGAGGAAAATTGAGCTTAAATGAGGCTCACGGATACGCCCATAACATACTTTTATCGGGTCTATCTCTTCAGAGCCTGAAAGCGTTTCACGACGTATATTTACGCATTCTCTTTCCATTCCAAGTTACAAAACAGCGTACACGTAACGCTTTCCATTCCTTAATTAACTTAATTTACGCTCACTTATTATAATACGTATCATTAGGCAGAGTGCCGAAACCGTATTAAATATTCCTACACACGATGAAGAATAAAATACCTTCCTTCAGTGATGTGGGCATGTCTGGAATGTATTAGATGTATTGCACGGTTCTGCGGCAGCTGGCGGTAACGATATAACAATCAAAAGCATTTTGGTTTAACTTTCTTGAACTTTACTTATTCAAAAATAATATATTTAGTTTGCTTATCTTTCGTTTTGGAAGGAGTTTCACCGTGGAATAAGGAGTAAGTAATGTAAATTTTATATATTTTTTTATAATAGTGTTTAACCTTAGAGTGGAAGCGAGGAGTAAAATTTATTCTGTCCAACTTCAAATTAATTTTTCAGTGGAGTGCCGAACGACCTCGCTAGCTTCCTTCAAGATAATATGCATTCCTTGAGTTCTTTCCTCAGCAATGCGTCCGTCTTCATAGTAGCAGGTTGGGCGTTTTTTTAGTAGGTAAGTTTAATATTTTTTCACTGTGAAAATTTTACGTCTCGTTGTATGGTGGGAACTATTGAAGGAAATTTACTGATCACTCATCAGACACAAGAAACGAGTGACTTATGCATATTTTTGATCACTTTGAGCAATGAATATGTATAATATGAGTGATCGCAATATTTATTATCCGAAACGATAAAGATTTATAAATAATACATTCAGAAATAATATATGCCTACTTTAGTACTCTGTCTCAAATTCAAAGTACTGAGCGTGCGAGCCAACATGCTCGCCAGGAGATTCAACAGATGCAGTCCTCCAGTAAAGAAGCAACTATTCCAGACATACTGCATGAGCTTTTACACTAGCGAACTATGTATACACAAGGCGTCATGAACACACTCCGAGTACAATATAACCACGCTTACAGGGCGCTGTTCGGCCTCCCTTGGCGATGCAGCGCCTCGCAGATGTACGCAGGGGGAAGGGTGCATGGGTTTGCTGCTTTGATGCGCCACAGAGTAGCCGGGACGAGTCAGCGCTATCGGGGATCGGAAAACACTCTTGTCCAGGCCGTCGCCCAGTGGCAGGTCGCACCACTACATCATAGATGGAGAATTTCCCTCAAGCCACCGTAGCATAAGTGCTAAATATGTTCACCTTTTTATTTTTATTTCATTTTATCTTATGTTATTTTTTTAATATTCTATTTCTACATCATGCAGTTTATTCAGATGTATTCTTTTATATGGCAGACAGAGTAATGCACTCACCGCTTTGTGCAGCTAAAATAAACACATTATTGTTATTATTATTATTATATTATTATAATAAGATAGAGTGTGCTAATGTAGACATTTTTGTCGATAATTTGTACAGTTTCATAAAAAAATTTCCTGCTATTACTTAAAAATATGTAACAATGATTGAGCTAATTATAATATGTATCACTTGTGTCTATCTATGTGTTTCTTGCTTCTCTCAGAAGTCATTCTAAAAAGAATCAAAACATGGCTATACTTTCACTCAGTCCTATTTGATACTAATAAAATCAAATTCATCACTTTAATACATTCAACAATACTAAAAATTCAGAACCAAACCTTAACTTAAAAAATCATAGTTTACAACGTTTAAACGGTCAATGTAATTGTCTATCATCGGAAAATGTTAACCAAATAACGTATCTAGTTGTAAAAATTGATCAAAATTTAAAGCGAACTGACCACATTATTTATTCATATAACAAAATTTAAAAAAAACTTACCGTTTTAAAACAATCATAAACAATTCGTAAATTAAATACTCAGGACGGTAAATCCTAGTGAGGATAGCATTATTTGTTATTTTGTTATAAAAAAAGAAGACAATAAAACATTATTATTATTATTGTATTATGGGTCATTGAGTGAGTTTTTGTAATTTTCTGTTTTATGCATCCATTGTCTGATTATTAGTAAATTTATCTATATTAACTGACCTTTTATAACTGGATTCTTCTCACGTAAGTGTAAACACTATACAAATCCAGTGTAAAAAAATAAATTAAAAAACTTGGAGAAAAATGTTTAATTTAGAACGAGAGTAAAATATACTTCTCGCTTCCATTAATAATAATAATAATAATGACGTTTTCTTTTTTTTTATAACAAAACAATAAATAATGATATCCTCACTGGGATTTCCCGTGCTGAGGATTTCATTTACAAAATATTAAATTACATTATATTAAATTTATGAAAAAATAACATTGTTGGGTGAGGTGTTTTAAGTGCACTTTTTTTAAATTTTTTTTTATATGAATACCTCACAAGAGTCTCAACTGCTCCGAACTGTCTGGAGCCAGTGAGACTATGGCATTCTCAATTGGGGAATGTTGTGAGGTTGAAGGTATTGGGGAGGGGAAGGAGAATGAGGCAGAGGAAGGTGAGGAAATACCTGGCTATTCAGGTCTGGTCACCAAACACAGCTAAAAGCCATTTCAAGCAACGTTTCAATTCTGAATGCACTTGAGTGGTTTCGGTGTTAGTCTGTATTTGGTGTTAATATATTTTCTATTTCACATTAGTGGGCTAAGGAAAAGTGCTTCCATTATAGGGTTAACTGGTTCTCTTGATCATTTAAGTTTTCTGTAAGCATTATTCAGAATGGAACATACTACCTACTTTCTAAAAGAAGGTTTTTTGGACCAAAAATGTTTCATTAAACATTTTCTAACGAACTCCATGGAATCTTGGCTCCGGGACTAAACGTGGAGGTTTTAAAACTTGTCAGTGTCGCTCTGGTGAGAGATCAACTTTCAGAATCGTAACGTTGCCTGAAATGGCTTGTGCGATGTTTAGTGTCCTTGTAGTTTAGTTCCCCTTGTTCATTCTTACCCATATATTGTTCAATCTCGCATTGTTCTTCAAACTCGAGATAAGTATAATACAAAAGGAAAATTGTTTCACAATTTTGTGGCATTATTTCCAAAAGGTTTTTCCATACAGTTGTCACGGAGTAATCGCATTTCAAATCATTTTAATTCATGCAATGATCTTGCTTTAATTACTTTACACGTGTAGTAAGTTTACAATTTCCCTATTCGTAGCTTTTTACTATGATATGTACATACCAGATAGCAGTAGGGTGTGTATTTAAGGAACGATGTTAAAATGAATTCGTACGTGAACAAAAAAAAATTCTAACTCAAAGCAACTTATCGTGTACGTAAATCAGTAAATAATTATAAACGATCACCTGGTTCCCAGCCATACTCATATCATTGAACAACCCCTTCTCCCGCACAATGAATATTAAGTAAGGGATGAACGGCGAGGGTTGACACAAGGCTAGATATCCACCAGCGGCGCGCTTCATAAAAGCGCTTTCATCAAATATTAATGACTACTTTCACCTACGGCCTTTCAGTTCAGGCTCTCCTTTTATTCCGCCCTTATTCAGGAATATCCCCCGCTAGGAAAGACAACTGGAATCGGCCATTCAGGTTAAGGTCAAGGCTGCTAGTCTATTTTATCTGGGGTTACCTTTCCATAGGAAAGCCTTGATTTAAAATGTACTATGTAAATAGAAAATATAGGGAAAGATGACAAATAATGGGATATGTATCTAATTTTGATTAATAAAGTAAATAAATAACGATTTTTGTTGAATCAGAAATATATTCATGTACAGCGGTATGTTTCATTTAATATGAAAAAGCAAAAATAATACACCTGTTCGTTTCAGCATACAATACAGGATAAAGTTTAATCCGTTTTGGCCCTGAGGAGAGGCAAAACGGTGCATGTAATATTTTTGCTAAATTATATGCTTTAAAGGTCACAGATTCTAAAAATGACTTCCGTAACATCCCATCACGTATATGTTTTTTGCTAAATTAAAAATAAAATTGATAAAAGCACTTATTTATTACAATAAACTAAATATATTGTATTTTCTTAAAACTAATCACAAAAATGTTTCTTGTCACTGTAGGCTCCCAAGTTTTCGGAAAAAATGTCAAAAGTGTAAAAAATTAACTTTGAAGCTCATCCGGGAAAATAGTCAACAGGGTAGTGTAAGAAATAAATTTTTAAGCTCATTTTACATCCTTGAGCTTCATTTGCTGCCAGCATTCGTCGTACAGTGGTTTTGTAGTCAGGGTCTTTAGTATTACCAAAAACTTATGCACTACATTCTTGAAAGTGTACAATGCTTTTTTTTCTTTTCTCCCATTGTTTCCAAAAAGAGAGGATCAGACAAAAGTTTTCTTATGTCGGGGTCAGTGAAAACTCCCTCTTTTAACTTGGCTTCAGACAGTTTCAGGAACATGTAATGCAAATATAAGAAACAATCAGTATCTTTTGGCAGTGATTTAACAAACTGCTTAGTGAGCCTCAATTTAATATGAAGAAGCGGTAAAAACACTTTTTCTGGGGGAATCAAGGTCGTATTGATGACGTTTTTTTCACCGGGGGTTAAACTGTCTCGTGGTAGCCAGTCAGTTTTTGTCTAGTGCAGCTGTCTCGCTCTCCTATACCATAAACAAAAAAAGCAAGTATATTCTGTTTAATCTCCCTGCTGACTCAATAATATGGTTAGTATTTTGAAATCTCCACAAACCATCCATTGATGCTCTTGATATTTGATTTTCTCAAGAATCATCAAGTCATTGTAGCTTTCTTCCATATGAACCGAGTGTCCCATAGGAAGAGATGCAAATACATTTCCATTATGCAGCAAGATTGCTTTGAGGCTAGTTTTAGGCGAATCAATGAATATGCACCATTTTGAATCATATTATATTTCAAGGCACTTCATGAGCCGGGGAACATCATTACAATAAACCAGATTTCCCTATTTGGAGAAACACTTGAATCCAGTGTCCCATAGGAAGAGATACAAATACATTTCCATTATGCAGCAAGACTGCTTTGAGGCTAGTTTTAGGCAAATCAATGAATATGCACCATTTTGAATCATATTATATTTCAAGGCACTTCATGAGCCGGGGAACATCATTACAATAAACCAGATTTCCCTATTTGGAGAAACACTTGAATCCAGTGTCCCATAGGAAGAGATGCAAATACATTTCCATTATGCAGCAAGATTGCTTTGAGGCTAGTTTTAGGCGAATCAATGAATATGCACCATTTTAAATCATATTATATTTCAAGGCACTTCATGAGCCGGGGAACATCATTACAATAAACCAGATTTCCCTATTTGGAGAAACACTTGAATCCAGTGTCCCATAGGAAGAGATACAAATACATTTCCATTATGCAGCAAGACTGCTTTGAGGCTAGTTTTAGGCGAATCAATGAATATGCACCATTTTGAATCATATTCTATTTCAAGGCACTTCATGAGCCGGGGAACATCATTACAATAAACCAGATTTCCCTATTTGGAGAAACACTTGAATCCAGTGTCCCATAGGAAGAGATGCAAATACATTTCCATTATGCAGCAAGACTGCTTTGAGGCTAGTTTTAGGCAAATCAATGAATATGCACCATTTTGAATCATATTATATTTCAAGGCACTTCATGAGCCGGGGAACATCATTACAATAAACCAGATTTCCCTATTTGGAGAAACACTGAATAAATTCTCTCTCTATACCTGTGCCATGAAAGTGAGGTCCCAGATGATGGTAGGTTGCTGTTTTTTAGCCTTAAACCTAGCAAATCGGCTTCATCTTTTTAGAAACCTAAGTCTCTTACTAGGTCGTTGAGCTCACTTTGAGAAAAAAGTTAAGGTCCTCCGTCAACAGAAAAATTTGAGCTAGATTCGTCCTGGGAATCTAATGAGTCCTCTGACTCACTAATGATGTCATCTAAATTAGAAGGTGACTGTTAAACTGGTATTTCAGAACCATGGGACACTGGACGAATAGCTGAGCCAAGGTTAGGGTAATATTACTCACTATCAAATTTTAACCTGTTTCTACACGATCATGCGACCTTCCTCCTAACGCTAAAACGACTTAACCCACCTCTCCCTATCACTACTCTCTTCAACCATTAACTTTTTTTTTATTTACATATCCAGCTATAATTGATAGATTTAACGTGAGTCGTATATGTTTTAATTCCATTTTTTAAATAAAAAGAGAATACAGAATTTTAGGTAAATTACCAATTTTACGCTAAATACAAACACAAACAAAAAAATGACGTATTGGAATGTTTTTGGTGTTTTATCATTTTTACCAAGTTTAAATCTATAAGAAAATATGTAAAATGCGGTTTTTTACTTGCAGACCTGTGATATTAATATATTTTCATATTCAGTCATTTTCTTAATTATTAATTGTGTTTGTGTTTAATTCGTAGAACTCGTTAGTAGAATCATTCCTCGTGTCATGCTATATATACCGTGCCAAAATCATAGAACATCAATTGTCAAAATAATGGTCCCCCCATACGGCATGCTACGCATGCATAGGACATGGCTTCTACTGCGGCAGTAGTTTTCAGGCAGTAGAATGCCAAGGGGTATGGTAAATCAAATAAATATTTTATTTTTATTTTGAAGCCTCAGCAGCAATTGGCCTGGTCTCTTGGGTCTGAAAGATTATCTCATCATTGTTATGCATGAACTTAGGATATGTTCATGTTGGTACAAATTGTTGAAAAAAGTTCTATCTTTAGTATTTTGCTGATAATGTGATGATGCCCCTTTTTAGACAGTCAATATTAAGTACCAAAACAGTGAATCATCGGCACGGATGACAATAATGAATTGTTTATATAGGTACTTTAAGTATTAACTTCTATATCATGTTAAGTGAGATTTATTGTTTAAAAAATAAAACAATAACTTTATTTACATCACTTTTATTTATACTTTTGACGACCTGGTTTCGCTACTATCGGAGCTTCTTTAGGGCAGTATACAACTAAACTATAAACTAAGATACACATGTGTTATATATTGATGAAAACAGGCGAGTGGAGGGCCAAGGGTGGGAGATCAGCAAGTACCTGCTGACCGGGAAGGGTGTGTACTTTGTTTATTGGGAATAATTTAAGAATCTGACTTTTATTTAAATTTAAATAAAAGTCAGATTTCAGTGCTGAGTCAGCCGCCCTGGCTGCTGACTCAGCACTTTCCACATTCTATTGATATACACCTACACAGAGATTTAGAATTTCTACTCCACAACATTATCTACTAAAATAATTAAACTCGTTGCTTTACTTAACCATAGGTGGGGAGGATTGGACTGAACGTACTATCAACTTATTTGCAAGAACTCTATACGAATAGCGTATAATGTCTATAGGAGAAAATAATTGATATACCCAAGTTTCAAGGCACAGGTCAATCTTTGAAAAACTTGTGCCTCTCTCTCCATTGATTTGAGTTTTGTTAGTAAATACAGTATTTAGGGGAATAAATAACTTGTTCAAACACGATTATACTTCGAGTCTTAAATCAAACTTGCCTAGTTTATGATTTAGGTTTCAGAGATTTTCGCAACTGAACTAACAACCAACTACAAACAGTAGTACAGTTAATCTAAGGCCCTTTGGAATATGTTTTAAAACTACCCCCATAATAATATTTTGACAGCGGCGTAGGCTAAATGAAGAATAGGGGTCCGCGTCCGATAAATGCGGAGAAAAGGCCCGAAATGATAATTCTTGTAGACACGGAGCAATGAAAACCATAGAATGGAAATACTCGACATTCGTCTATTTAATTCTAAAATATCTCAAACGCCAATTTTTCTAAAGAAACATTTTTTTGCACCTTTCGATCATGTAAATTTTAACGTTTTTGTATAATCCTAAGTCCAAAATTTTCAATAATTTCTTAGTTATTAAAAAATGTATATATTTTATCCTAAACACAAAATAATAAAAATGCTCTTTCTTAAGTATCCTAAACTCTTAAGAGAGCCTACGCGGCCTGTTTCATACAAAACTGAAGTTTAGATTTGAGGCAAATATTCTCACCCAAATCGAATGATATTTTTTTATCAAAAGGTGTTTAGCTAATATCTAGTACGAATTAAAAGTATTCTTTATATTTTTGATTTAAATTATGATATACAGGTCATTAAATAAATCGATTTTCCACGATAATAGAGACAACTTTAGCAATTATTTGGGGGTGAACGGTGATATATCTTTATTAAAAAACATCTCATCTATTAAAATATAATGAATTATAAAAAAAATAAGAAGTGTTACAATCCGCATTATAATGGGCTCCATTTAAAAACAAAAAAAAAACGACTAATTTACCTTGGAACACAAAATTGCTGTACGCAATTTATAATATCTTCCCTAAAATATGTTTTTTTGAGATGTATTGTTTTTCCTTATTTTTTTATAATCATACTTAAAAAAAGTACCGTTCACCCGCAAATAATTTCCGAATTTGGCTATAAAATCATCGAATGAAGTATATTTCACAATTTAAAACAAAAATAATTAAAATACTTCTAATCCGTACAAGATATTTCTTACGTATTTAATTTTTAAAAAAAGATCATCCAGTTTGGGTGGGTATTTTGGCCTCAAATTCGAAATGTAGTTTTGTATGAAACTGCGTACCGTTTCGCGCCGTCTTGAAACCTAATTATGGTTTAAATGCATTCCTTTTTAAAAATCTTTATCGCCTATGATTTTCTTAAAATCTTTATTATTACGTCACTTTAATTAGTAAAATTAAAATTTATTTAAACATTCGAGTGTCGCTCTTCTGGACATTTTATGGGTTGGCATTTACGATAATTAAGAATTGAATAGACGAATATTCTAATAATTTCTAATACATTCTGTTCAATTTTTGTTTTGTTTAATTTACTTTAAGTTACAGCTGGTTTGAAGACAGATAAAACAACTGTAACGCATTTCGATACTAAAATAATATAACGCACATTAGATTGAATTTTTACTGATTTTATATATAAATATATAATTGCTTTATTTTACTGCAACTTGCACATTACACAATCCCCTTTTCAGCTTTACTGCTATTATCGTTTATTGATTTTTGACCAGTTAAAAAACCGGCTAACTCTCTGTTAGCTTATGTCAGTAATGAGTTTTTTGATTAAATTCATAATTAAATAATATTCAAAATCAAGACTGTTTGTAGAATACAGCGAACTTTATTTTGACTCCTCCTGTGCCGTTTATTCACTAGTTAATATATTTTCAATCCTGTCAACAATAACCCTAATTTTTAATTTTTTGTTTTCTGATTTCCAAACTCATCAACAGATGTCGTTTATATTCTAAGTTTTCATTACCGTCAACAAAATCTTATACCGTCATTATGGAAATAAGTTTGTGGTAAATACTCTCAGACAGTATCGCCTTAGTTAAAGACTACCAATCAAAATCAAGACGTTGCTTGAAATGACTCTGCCCATATTTGATGGTGAACAGATCTGAATACGAATATAATTCATCTTCACCATCACTTTCCCCTCACCACTTTATTCAGTCTTATAAAATACACCGATAATTCGGGATATCATAGTCTCAGTGGTTCCGGTCAGTTGGGATTAATGAATGGTATTCAAATAAAAAAAATAAAAATAAACTTCTGTAACTTCCATCGTTCTACGCAAATGCCTTACCATTGCTCCTATATTCGTTTCTACTTCGTTTCTCTCGCTACTCTCCTCCCCCTGGGTACATAACGCCATCTAGTGGGCCGTGGGGAATTTATATCTCACGCGTGAAGAGCCAATGTTATCTTATTAGTTGAGTTAGGCAGCGGGTCATTCGTTCCGTTCTAACTGGCCGAACTTTCATATTCAAATAATTGTTGGGGGATGTTAAAAATGGAAACGGAACATTCACGATTTTTAAAAAAAATTATGTAACCATTGCAAAGCATTACATTTTTGTAATTGATGTCTTCATTGGTCACTGATAATAGGCAGGGATAGCAAAAGTATGTCACAATATCATTTTATTTATTAGGGCTAGATACATATCGCATATTAACAAGCATCTGAATATATAAAATATGGTGTAAGTGTAAAAATGTTTACAGAATAACAGTTTAAAATACAAAATGGTATACTAATTATTACATTGTGTTTAAACTAACTAACTAACCATTACGCCGTTTCCCCGCAGGGATAGGCAGAGAGGACGGACCGCCAAACAACTCGATCTTGGCATACACTTCTTGCTTCATTCACATTCATACAACGCCTCATACATTCTCTTTTGTTATTCCGACTTCTGACATGGCCCGACTCGAGTATTTGATTCACTTGATCGTTCCATGTCTTCATCGGGCGTCCCCGGCTTCTTCTTACATTCACATTCGCGTCATATATTCTCCTTAAACTCCTCTCTTCGTTCATTCGCTCTACATGAACAAAAAACCATTTTACTAACTATTTGATTATTGTTTTTCTTAGTCTTCCTTATTAGGGTGTCCTGTGCTGAGGCGGACTAGAGTTAGTTACTCTGATGTCATCTAATTAGGTGCGTCTTTTTTGTAGTTTTTCATGTAGTTGTTAAGTTTATTTCATTGACAGTCAGTCTTTAATTCTTGACTTATACTCAGTAATTTTTTCTATTGGTTTTTTTGTGAAACTTCCGCTACAGAGATTTAATAAGGAATGTTTTATATGTCATTTGATTTGATCTAGTGTCACGAATACGTGGTCCAGTGGGGATTCCGTATTTTTGATATGTTTTAATAGTACATTGTGGTTGAGCACCATATTATTTATTAATGCAGATTAGATTCAAATTTTATATTTTACATCAACAACATTTCATTACATATTGTCTCTCTGGTAAGCGATGTAATTTCTGGCTCGGTGCATTGGAACTCGCCCTAATAGAGTTAGTGTTCTCTGGATGCACAACAGAGGACAGTGACGTGCCATTTTTTGCATATGTGCGAAAGATTGGCTGTCAGCATAAAATTGGGCAAACTTGATTAGTATTGTACTCCAAGTGATAGAAGGAAGACTTTGCTCTCCCGAATATTATCTGTGCTGTGAACACTTATAAATCGTGAACTTGAGAAGTGGAATTTCTAGACTGGCAGATGAGATATCTGATTCAGGTTAGTGGCGATTTCATTGTATTTGATCCATTTATTGCAGTTGCTCCAGAGAGAGAATCTTCATTTTTCATTTGTTGTTTTTTTTTTTTTTATCAGGGTATAAAACCCATTAATCGATGTGGCTATTTACACGCCACGCCACATTGTACATTTGGTACGTCCAAATTTAATAAAATTTCTATCGAAGGACGTTCTTATGGCTACTTTAAGTTACTTTAAGAAATGTATTCAGATTGTGAAAGTACTTAGATGTCGCCGATCCCAATCATATAATTCCATGTGATTCCATTCTCCTCATTTAGTTAAGTCATTGTTGAATAATTTCTTAGCTAGTTGTAAATGTGAGTTCGACTGCCTGAACGAAGTTATTGACAATATCCGTTATTAATACAAAATTGATTTATTTGGTAGAAATATTCTCTTAAAAAATCCTTAGGAGTCATCTTTGGTAT
The DNA here is from genome assembly GCA_022606495.2 of Halesus radiatus. Classification (NCBI taxonomy): domain Eukaryota; kingdom Metazoa; phylum Arthropoda; class Insecta; order Trichoptera; family Limnephilidae; genus Halesus; species Halesus radiatus. The sequence goes on along the minus strand of JAHDVE020005742.1, from coordinate 14,509 downwards.
TGATAATAAATATAGTCTCTAGTACTTGTTTGTCATTTTGAGAGCTGTTAATATTATCTTCAATGATTAAGAGTCATACATGTTCGCCGTGAATTTAGTCGGTAGTATAGAAGGCTGATAAGAACCCAACTTGCTGTCAGGTTATAATAAAATCTACACTCTCATAATGTTCAACTCAGTTTCCAATTTTCTCAATACCATTTTTGTTTCTAAATACTCAACTTCATTAAAAGCACTGACATTAAAATATAGTAGAAACTGCACTCCACCGTGCCATTTATCACTTAATTCAAATACCACAGAAGAGGCAAGACTTTAAAAGCACAACGCATACGAAATTAGCTAAGTTCATGCGAGGATAATTACCAGCATATTGTTTGGGGAAATTCTTGCCTGAGTTGCACCCATTTAGGGAAAGTTTGCAGCAGCGCAGATCGAGAGAAGTTCAGAGAGTTGTTTGGATGAGAAGAAGAATTGGAGTCAACAGTCGGGAATAATAATCTGACTAAGTGTGAATTATTACAGGATAAGGGAAATGGGGAAATTTAGATCGGGGGTATTATTGTAGGTACTATGTAACTATCAAGCGAATAAACTGAATAACAGTTTTTTCCATTTTTTTGTTCTTTTCCTTCTTGAGTCATTTCTTATTACTAACGATCGTAACCCGTATTCTAATTTCCATGGTGGAAAAAGATCATTTAAAAAAAGATCATACTCAAACAACAAAAAAATCTTTCATACGAGTAAGTCACTGGCGTAAATACCATCTACGTTTTTTTACTTCAAATAAGCTCGTATATCACTATCTAATTATGGAAGCAATTGAAATCTACAAAAGCCCCATTGATATTAATAGGAACGATGGAATTAGAGTTAATAGTTCTGGTATCCGGTACTTGGCCGCTACGCAAAAACTCAACGTCGAAAACCACATTATGCATAATAGCAATAATAATAATTATTATATCGAAATACCGGCCCTAAGAGGGTTAATGCGTGCAACACGGTATCACTTGTATATACGTAAGTACACACCACAACATAATATATACACAGTCGCAGTATCCAGCCGCCCCCCGCCATCTTGTTGCTGTAGGACTCCTACTCACCACATCGGCGTTTGCGCCACCAAAACTGGCTTCATAGAGACAACCCTTGCAATATATCTCGTAACTGACCACCTTCAACTACATTTCGAGCCCGCAACTAAAAAGCAGGCGACGGCAGTCGGCTCTGTATCTCCTGCTGCTCACACCCGATGCTGAACGTGCAGGAGCCGTCCAGTACCTGACTAAAACCGGTTACGTTAAATTTATTTATAGTTCCAGCCCGCAGAAACATTTCAGCCGACGATGGGACCGTCATCCGTGCCCCACCGCCCCCCTCCAGTACCACCATTGACATACAAGGCTCCAACTAGGCCCGAGGTTTGCATGAACACCTCAGCCCCTCAGAAGGATGGCTGGCGCCAACTTGCCCATCCCATTAAGATGCCGAGTGAGTAAGAGGTGAGTGAGGGCGGCAGCGCGGGAATTTTTTATACCTCTGCTTTTACTTCCACATGTGAAGGAGCCAGACGAGACCGTGTTCCTTGACCGGTTGTGATGACCCTGGGAACAATGACTCACGTACAGATTACCACGACCATGTAGAACCACCTTTTTATGGGAGTACCACACAAGAGTCCCAGGTGCTCCCAACCGTTTGGAGCCAGTGAGACTATGGCAACCCCAATTGGGGTATGTTGTGAGGTTGAAGGTATTGAAGAGGGGAAGGCGTTGGGGAAGAGGAAGGTGAGGAAGTATCTGGCTAATCAGATCTGGTGACCAAATACGATAAAAGCCATTTCAAGCAACGTTTCTATTCTTAATGATGGTCTTTCACAAGGGCAATACTCTGGAACGACTGCAAATGTAGTACATATTATTTAAAAAAAAAATCTACATATCTGTCCTGGCGATGGACTCTGTAACGCTTCCTGAAATATTGGCTAAAGGAGGAGGAAGTGAAACACGGTATAATTTCCTGCACTCTGTATGTTGAGTGTTTACTATGTGATATCTTTGTAAACAACGCTTGATCACTTATTAACGCTTGGAAACCCGGAAACAGTTATTTTCTGTTATGCTGGATGAAAATTATTATTACCCCTTTTTGGAAATCTTTCTTCATTGAGTAAGACAATCATTAAAAATATAAATTCAAAAGGTTTGTGGGTGTTGCCTTGTTTTTGGAACCTTTACTTAACATTTCAAGGTTCTATAGTTCATCATGGAAATGACACTCCCAGCTAAAACTAGTAAAGTTTACTTCGAAATAAAGAGAGAAAAATGCTCAACAATTTTCATAAAATTGGAACTCACCAGTATTACACGTTTGAAGTACGCAACCGATGAATTATAAATTGTCGGTAAGAAAACAAAAATAATTTATTATTTGACGTCTCGGACCGAACCATTCATTTGATTCATTCGATCTTTATCGCCCATGTCTAATGCCTCACCCCATTGGACAGGTTACACGTAGCCAGTAACAATGACAGTGATAAGTATTAACTATCCACGTGTGGATAGGGCGTTAGTGCGTCAGTACGTTACCGTAAATGTAGCAATTTTCATGACTTGTTTAGAATCTTTTCCATGTTTTAGATTTAATAGTTCCTTCCACTACTACGAATCCTTGCAGTTAGGTGGGGGCTATTATTACCCTGTTTTGACACAATCAAGCTACAAATATAAGATTTTACTAAATAATCATTTTTCTCAGGAGAGTGATTCAGTTACCAGTTATCACTATCCTTACAGCTGGCGACGTGTGACCTAGCCATATAAAAAACTCCCATAATTCGATGATTTTTTGATGTTTTATTTTTTTCCGAGTACAAGTTTGAAATACGCAACTAATGTTTCCGGTAAGATAAGAAAAATAATTCATTATTTTACATCACCAGACCGAATCATTCATTTGATTCATTCGGTTTTTATCGCCCATGTCTAATGTCCCCCCTATTAAAATCCTCCCATAATTTGATGGTTTTCTGATGTTTTATGAGTTTTCCGGCTGCAGTGGAGCAAGGCAGAGCAACTAGAAGGGGAAAACTTCTCGTTATGGTTCAGCGACAACTTCTATAAAAATGCTAAGAAAAGTTAAACCATTATCGGAAGCAATAAATAACGATAGGTATTTTATGACCTTTAGGAGAAATGCATGTTAGTAACTATGGTCGTATCTCACTGGAGCAAGAACTCTGTTGTTTATGATCAAGTCGTCATTATATCATTACTCTACAATATTTTATGACCTTTTTGAGAATTGCATGTTAGTAATAATGGTCGTATCTCATTGGAGCAAGAAATCTCTTGTTCATGATGAATACATCATTATATCATTACTCTACAATATTTTATGACCTTTTGGAGAATTGCATGTTAGTAATAATGGTCGTATCTCATTGGAGCAAGAAATCTCTTGTTCATGATGAATACATCATTATATCATTACTCTACAATATTTTATGACCTTTTTGAGAATTGCATGTTAGTAATAATGGTCGTATCTCATTGGAGCAAGAACTCTCTTGTTCATGATGAATACATCATTATATCATTACTCTACAATATTTTATGACCTTTTGGAGAATTGCATGTTAGTAATAATGGTCGTATCTCACTGGAGCAAGAACTCTCTTGTTCATGATGAATACATCATTATATCATTACTCTACAATATTTTATGACCTTTTGGAGAATTGCATGTTAGTAATAATGGTCGTATCTCATTGGAGCAAGAAATCTCTTGTTCATGATGAATACATCATTATATAATTACTCTACAATATTTTATGACCTTTTGGAGAATTGCATGTTAGTAATAATGGTCGTATTTGGTTGGAGCAAAAAATCTCTTGCTTATGATGAACACCGCATTATATCCACTTTTTCCAGGACCTCAAGATTTGTCCTGAAAACGTTGCCTTCACCAAATGGTCGTTTCGGAGACCACGATCGCAAATCAAAACGGCAGACACCAACACGTTCGAAAAAAACAGACATTTGTGAAATCTACCAAAATGTTCGTAGCCTAAATTACAAAATATCTGATTTTATGACCAACGTGATGTGCCAGAAACCATCTTTGGTTTCTCTGACTGAAACATGGTTCAGAACCAGTTGATCTGAATGTCATCATGTATATTTTTGTAGACGTGTATCATGTACCTACTCATTTGTTGTAATGTATTCTCTCTTACATATTGGTATACAACCGTTTTATTGAACCATGAAAATAAAATTCTTTACAATATAATTTAATGTTAAATGCTATATTTTTATAAAGGTTAATGGTGTTTTCTTTTATATTTGCGCCTGTTGGGTTTGCTGCCATAATATGCATTACTTTCGAAGGTTTGCAGTTATAAATAATTTTTCATAGCATTTTGCCAAAGAACTTTATTTTGGGTACATTGGATACCTTGAAAGATTATTAACGATTTTTCACTAACGTTTAGTAATTCGTCCATACAGAGACTAGTTAATAAACTTTGTTTTGCAGATTTTTTTTTAACCTGGATTATTGAACCCTTAATCTTAATCTATTAATTTATTTTTTAATTATTAATTATTATTGACATAACCTAAATGAGGGTCCCAGATGCGACTGAAATCTTTTTAGTTTCTGTCCTTTTGTCCGGTTTCATCTTTCATTTAGGTTATGTTAATATTATTTTCTCAATGATATTATTTTAGTACTAAAAGAGCATTCCTATTGTAATTCATTTTATTCTTTCTCATTGTACTTGTAATTGCAGCTGTAGACTTCAGCTATACTTCTATATTCATATACGAGTATGTACCTATTTTATAATTGCGTCTACCTACATTTCGTACCTACTTTATAAAAACATCTAGATTTATTATTATTTTTCCTATATAGAACCGATATTCTCCAATGTATACTTTATATTTATGGTTTATTGTATCACCTTTATGTAAAAGCCCTTTTCTAGGAGTATAAATAAATACATATTATATATTAAATTCTATTTAACACTCAATTTCATATTTTTAGGGTATTAATTCAGTAAATCCATACAGAAAATCTATTGTTGGTTAGGTTAGGTTCCGAATAAGTTTGCATTTGTAGGAACCGACAAGAAAAATGTTTTCTTGACAGCGCCAATGTCGATGGACCAGCATTAAACTGCAACAAGTCAAAATCTGTTGTTTTGAAATACTAAGTATTTCAAGTATAATAAGTATTTTATATATTTGCGTATGTCAAAAAATGTATGCAAAAATGACAAATTTTATTAGTTCTCATTGTTATTTACATTCGAAAATTAAGTTTCTAGAACAATGGTCGGTTTTAAATGGGAACAATTCTTAATAAATTTGTATAAAACTTGATGCATTTGAATGTAAGATTTTCATACTCAAAGAGTCAAATATTTTAACTGTTTTTGTTCATGTTTTAAGCTAATGATTCATTTTAACGTTTTTTTGAATTCCACCACGAAAATACCATCACGTCAGTATCGAAAACAGAGTTATTTATCTATTTTCTTGGAGCAAATTTTAACGGATTATCGATATAATCGAAAACTTCCATTTTTCACTTCAAAGTAACTTTTTTGTAGACCCATTCCTTAACATATGCGCGATTTAGTTCATATTAAGACATTAGAGATATTTGTAACGTTAAAGTTGTCATTGGTTCAAATGGTCAAAGCCCTGAAATTTTCACAAAAAAAACATAAGGCGTTCATTGAGTTATATTTTTTTAAATAATATATTTTTAGCAGAATACCCGTCCAGCAAACTAGAGAGAAAATATGGGACAGAATAGTGTGGACACGAGGGACGAAGCAGAACTGAGAAAAACAATGGTAGACTCCCGGGCAACAGAGGGTATTAATTAAATAATTTCCTGAGTTTAGCACCACTCTACTACATGGTTCATGGTTGTTCGGTTGTAGGGTTAGCCCAGGGCCCTGGGGCAGGATATTCCCAGACAGTATTATCCAACTTTGACGACCCTTTAGCTGTCTCGCTATTTGAAGTGACAAAGGACGATGTGTAATAAGATGTTTAGTGCAAACATTACGTCAATATGAGATACCTACATATTAGCAACAGCAAGAATTTAATTTGAAATAATTAAATTTAATAGAAAACTAACACTTCACATAATCTGAAGATTTTCACATCGCTTTGCAAGTTTGAAGGGATTAGAATAAAGGAATTTATAACATTTTTACATTATTTTAATATATTATAAACAGGTAGAGCTTGACAAATATGATAATGCGCCTGAAGATCGATGCGCAGAAACTGATTTTGATAGGAGTCGGGGTTAACCGAAAAAAATCACCATTTTGGATTTCCGAATAACTTTGGTAAAGCTGCGCAGTACACGAATGGCCAGGAGCATTATTTAGTTTGCCAAGCTCTACCTACCAAACCTCCTTTTGTCGTTTTTATCAGTTTTTACCTTTACTAGCTTACCTATTAGACGTCGCCCGATGTATGGATTTAAAAATATGTGATAAACAATATGGCTTCGTATTGGTTATTTCTTCTTAGTTAAATGAATATTTAAAATCTCCATGTGGTGGAAATTAAGGCTGAAAAAGGTTGCGCTGATCTATAAAATTAAGATTTGATGACACCAGAGCATACATTTAAAGAGTTTTTACTATTACAGACCGACTGATTTCTTATAATAGGCATTTTATTATTTATGTGTAATATCGTTTGACGTGTGATTGTATTATGTATTGTGAAAGAATAATTATTTAAAAATATGTGTGTCCGTTGTTACGTAACGTCAGTAAGTTCCTAAAACTGAGCTAGTCGAAGGTCCAGAGCCAAGCTCCCTGGAGGGACACCCCTCTCCGGGTAAGTCTGTACTAAAGATCTGTCTCCTGTAACTGTTCTGGCCCACCCTTCCTCCTCTCCCTCTCCCGCATTCCTACATCCAGTCAAATCCCAACTTAATACCGTGTTTTATAAAGCTTTTACTTAAATTTAATTTAATTAAAAACGACCGATTTACGTTGGAACACAAATTTTCCGTACATAATTTAAAACATCGACCCGAAAAAAAGTTTTTTTTTTAAAATGTTTTGTTTTTATATTTTTATTTACGTAATTATATTTATATATCAAATATAATAATTAAAAAAAAAAAACATTAAACTCGAAAATAATTTTCAATGTTACCTCTAAAATTATGAAAAAAAAAATTTTCATGGCATATATTTCATAATTAAAAACAAAAATACGTACTAGAACATTTACGAAACCTTTATTTTAAAAAATATATATAATTCAGTTTGGATGGGTATTTTGGCCTCAAATCCAAAATTAAGTTATGTATGAAACAGGCAGCGCAGTCGTTCCTTTTAAGTTCAATTCCCAGATATTACCTTTACCTTTTTATTTTCTGTATTTCCTTTGAGATTTGCTATTATTATCTTTATTGATTAAATAATATAATAAGTTTCATAAGCTTCAATAAGTTATTATAATAAATTGAATAATATAATAAGTAACAAGTTCTGTTGCCATCAAAACTGCTGTCAAAACCATCGACCAATGGTCATTTTGTTGATAATAAATAATGATATAATTGTCCCACTGAGATGAATAGAAATTTATAATGGAGATCGTATATTGTGTAAAACAACGGTTCCAGCAAGCCAATATTGTTACGGTTAATTGGATACTGCGCTTTGTCCGATTATTCTAAAACTGCATGGGAATTGACATGTTATTACAATGTTGTAATTGAAATGGAACAAACTAGGTTGCTCTTATTGTTCGGACAAAAATTGCTAAGGTTAGGATGTTCCTCAGAGATCGAATGTACTATTGTCATCAATTGACCAATCAAACGCCACATTGTTGTTACGTCCCCGTTACACGTAGATTGTAGGCCCGTTTCATCTTTGAACAAATCGAGAGCAGCAGAAAAGTATAACGGTCATGTTTTATGTTTGACACTTGATCATTTTGATACAGCAATATCGGCAGGAGGACCTTTCAAATGTAAAATAAAAGAAAATGGTGCTGATTGGCCATTTGATGATATTGATATATTTGATTTTCTGTGAAACATCCCAACACATTTAAAGATAAATGACTTTTAAAGACCAGGGGTCCAAGTCTATCTATTTACGCGCGTCTGTTTCTGTTTAGTCGTTTAACGCATGTCATAATATGCGGCTAATTGTTACGCAACTCGCGTTAAAAGAAATAAACTGTTTTTGACATTTTAATAGCCAAATATCGTAATATGCGGTTTATCGTCGAAATAATATGAGCTACAGTTCGCGGTTTTTCATCAACTGCATGTTAAAATTTGCGACGGTAACGCGTATTTTAGGAAAGAGCTTGTTACTCAGATTTCATGAAACGCGCGTCAAAATCGTAGGTCGAAATGTAATAATAAAAATGAAAAATTCGAATATCGAAAATCGAATATTGGAAACCGAATATCGAAAATCGAATATCGAAAATCATAGGTCGAAATGTAAAAATCGAAAATCGAAATTTGAAAATCCATTATCTGGAAACGAGAAACTAAGTACTAAAAATCGAAATGTAAAAATCGAAATTCGAAAATTGAATTTCGGAAACCGAATATGGAAAATCGAATATCGAAAATCATAGGTCGAAATGTAAAAATCAAAAACGAAAATCGAAATTTAAAAAATTCTTAATCCGAAATCGAGAAACTAAGCACTAAAAATCGTAATGTAAAAATCTAAATTCGAAAATCGAATATCGGAAACCGAATATCGAAAATAGAATATCGAAACCCGAAAGTCGAAAATCGAAACTCGAAAATCGAAAATCGCATATCGGAAACCGAATATCAAAAATAGGAAATCGAAAATCGAAAATCGAAAATCAAAAATCGAAAATCAAAAATCGAAAAACGAAAATCGAAAATCGAAAATCGAAAATCGAAAATCGAAAATCGAAAATCGAAAATCGAAAATCGAAAATCGAAAATCGAAAATCGAAAATCGAAAATCGAAAATCGAAAATCGAAAATCGAAAATCGAAAATCGAAAATCGAAAATCGAAAATCGAATATCGGAAACCGAATATCGAATATCGGAAACCAAATATCGAAAATAGAATATCGGAAACCGAAACTAATAACTAACAACCAAATAAGTAGACGGGTATTCATTCTCTTATCTTACGCCTAACGTTTAAAAATTAAAAATATTAAATTAAACAATAAAACTTCGTTTTATCCTCTTTTTTTTATTTTACACGCATACCAAAACGCCCTGATGAAGGAACGGTTATTTTGCCCTGATTAACGAACGGTTGTTCAAAACCGATCGGTGAATAAAATAAAGGTTAAAAGTGGTGAAAACGTTTTATTTTTTCATTTACCTAATAATAAATTACGATAATTTCAAAGTGATGGCTTCATACAATAGTACTACAAATATTAATTGATTAAGGTTCTCCTTCGTAACACAGTAAACCATGTTTACCGCACGTGAACTTCGGGGATCATATTTTTACCATTTTACCTTTGTCCAAAAATAATATTAAAAAAGCGATAGGCAGAAATACACCATTTTTGAGAAATCTTTTTTATACCATCATCAAACAATAAATAAATTGTGAAAGTCATGGAATTGGAAGGAATAGTAGGAAGACTGTAATACTTACGATGTCCAGATATTTTTATTCAATAGCTAGTAAGTAATGTTTATTGGAGAGCCCATCTAGAGCTTTATATTTCAGTGTACGTGGAAATTTATTAGACCAAATCGATAGATAGCTGAATATTACACAGTAACATCATAATTACTGTCACAATGTCTGAGTCTCAATTACCGAAATATTGGCAAATTATTCAAATAATAACAGTTAGTATCCTCCAGCAAAATATACCATTATAAAGTTGCTTTGTGTCCGTGCAGTAGACGTTAATATACAGTGAATGCCAAACAAAGTGACGTCTGTAGTCCACAAAGGAGTTCTGATGTGTAATTTATTACAATATATATAACTAAGAATTTTTTTCCACGATACTAGCAGTACCCATATACGAAGAATGTTTATGTAATTCTTATAATTCCTATAGTTAATTTATACATCGCTAAATGAGATAATTCTTGTGTTTAGAGAATATGTGAGGCTCAAGTGGATGGAAGAAGAAGTAGAGGATGTACCTTAACTCGGCGGTACTCACGCCCGATTATGTGACGTGGATGGTCACTACCGGGTGATAATTACCCACAGTTGAGGATCAATATTAGGGAAATATAAGTATTATTTCCGAATTAAAATATTTTTATATTATAAACACTTTTTTTTGTTAATCTCGACGCCATCTATTTGAGGGATTTAGCCGTTACAAGCCTTTCTCATACTATTAAAGTTGGTTGTTTACAGGTGAAAATATAATAAAAAACAGTAATTATTGAATGAAACACTAGTATATATTGATTAACTTGGCGGGTTTGCGATAAGCCGACGTAGCTCAATCTGCAGAGCATCTAACCGGACATTAGAAGGGTGCGGGTTCGAGTCCTGCCGGCGACATTTATCTTTGCTCGGAAGGTTTTTTTCAATTTGGATGAGTGTTTTAGATTAATAATTATTGTTTATAAAAATAATAATTGTTACCCTTTGCACTATGCACAAAAATCTTGTCTTAAGTTTTAAAGAACTTTAGTTTATCAATTAATAACTTTTTTTGTTTGTTATTTTATGGCTTTCACCCATAAGGATGTTCTTGGCCATGTTTAATCAGTTAGATTTTAATAGTACAGATTGTTCTTAAAATTAGTTACTTTTAAACATGATATAATATTTGGACAAATAAAATTGAAGCAGATAAGTTACAGTGTGAATTTATGTGTTTTAATCAACAATGACTTAAATTTTAATCCCATTTTTATAAATACATTTCCTAATTATATCGGACCACTTGTCGTCTATATTGACTGTTAATAGGGGTGGGTCTTCCAGTCGGCGTAGTAGTAATGTAGACTCGGTCCAGAATTATCCAAAATGTAGAAGAGGCGTCGTGTGAAGGAACTGCAGAGTCAAAGGTGGTTTAGAGATGTCCAGGTGAGATGAATTGGCGAGTAGAGCGGAGCGTCGAGTTGTTGCGAGTTCGAGTGATGACTGGGTGAGAGTGCCCGGCGTTTGTCTATTGCGGAGTATTTATAAGATGCGATAGAACCGTGCGCTTTGTTTGCGGATGAACGCTCGATCCGCCCCGTGTTATTGAGGTATCGTTTGGAATAGCGTTTTGTGTTTATATGTGCTTTATTTTCCAACATTTAAAATTATGCAACAACAGAACTCACTCGACCGTATCCTCTCATTTAAGTTACTTCTTCCCACCATTTTTATTAAGCTTACAGTCGGATATACAAGTTTATTTTGAGGGTACCAACCTCGACAGTGTACGGGAGAATTTTTACAATTCTACTTAATGTTAACATTTTTATACCTAATTTATAAATAGAAATGTTGACGAGAGTCCCACCGTTCAATACATACACGTTTGTTTGTGATGACTTTGGCGGAACTCTCGTAAATCAAATTTGAATTTTTGGGCAGCTTGTGTTTTAATCGGGACATTTGCATATTTTGGAAATTCGTCATGGATAGGACACTCAAAGAAATTATGGTCCAGAGTATCCTCTGACCCATAATCACACTAAGGCGAGCTGACTATGTGGAATCTGGTGAGATGCCTATGACAAAAGTGTGACCTAGTCTCATTCGAGTTATGGAGGAAATATATTTTTTTGGCATGCAAACGTATTTATGAAACCAGGGCTTGACAGGAATAAAAGGTTGTGGTAATAAGTACTGATGACCTTTTGTTAGAGAAACTATTTTCTATTGAATGGACCATTGAAGTTTGTATTTACTTTCTAGAATAGTTAATAGGGAAATAGTCTCTAACTGGAATAGGAATATCATTTAACGGATCGTAAACAGTGGCTTCCTTAGCAATGGAATCCGCTATTTCATTTCCAGTAATACCTAGGTGTAACGGAATCCAGGCCAGAACCTCAATATACTACAAAATAAAAACCCTTCTTTAAGCTTTAAAAAAACAAATCTAAAAATTCTTCAGATATCTTTCCGAAAACAACAACAATATCTGCGTTTTTTCTTTAGGAGCTCTATTATTATAAGACGTTTTTCAGCAGTTTATATTTAAAAAAAAAAATTGTATTTGACACACACTTTAATAAAGAAAACCTTTTCTAAAATTTTGCTAAAAGTTCTCATTAATAATACCAGGAAGTTCAAGCAAGTGGCACCAACTTATTTCCGAGGGCGTACACATCAGTAATAAATACACCCGTATAAAGGTACCTAGAATAGCACGGGTCAATGATGCAAGCTGATAAAAATATTAAAAAATTATTTACCCGACTGGGTAAATTTTCCCAGCATTGAGTCCCGCCGAGTTAAGACATAACATGATCAAGTGAACCAAATTCACGAGTCAGGTCATATAAACAAACAAGATAATAGAACATTATATTTGAGACGTTGCACGATGTATGAATTTGGATGCAGCAAGAAGTGAGTATAAATACCATAAATGATGGAAATAACGGGAGACATAGCACGGAAGCTTGCCGACTGTCGCCGAGCTACAACCAAAACTGCACGGACTAACGTCAAAGGGGTAGAGCCAATTAAAGGTATGCATTTAGTATGCAGGAAGAAACAAAGGCGGGGCACCGCGCTGCTCTACGTAGATACGATTTGCAGCAGTTTGGGTGAACGATGTTGGCGACACTCATGGTTGATCACCCTTATTTCTATTATCTATGGTCAAGACGGATTTATGTTGTTACTTTTATTTGTATCTGTCTATCCTTGCGAGAGAACGGTACGATGGTAACATATTAAGTAAGTTTATTGAACATTGTAGCAATTTTTTCAAATTAGCCAAGGCTAGCAAAATAAGGGAGTATCCGGCCCATCTATCGAAAATGGACGCTTAGCGTGTCTATTAAATCGTATTTCCCCCAATATCCCCTCAGAAATAAATTATAAGCGTATGAGATATTTCAAAGAGCCCTAACAGTATATTATTATGAAGACAAGTTTCCCGGTGGGATTCGGGCGACCATGATTTATTCGCGAATATATGGGATAATCTTTTCACGCTACAACTAGAAGGCAAATGCCCGGCTAATGGTAGAACGCAATGGTGCGTGGTCACCCTTACGTAGGCCGCTCTTTCCTACGTTCTGAAGTTCGTAGGTGCGTATCGGAAAATATTATCAAATCAAAATGATTTGTACGGATGGATTAGATACTCGAGGTATTACAATCATTATTTTCCATTCATTGTCCAAGTAGTATTCACATCCACATTCCTAATAGACGCTATTTAAGGAGTAAAAAAAACATTTTAATTTAACTTATTTAATTAACAATAATGCCTATGTCAATCCAATTCTTGAATGTGTTATTTATACAGTGATAATTGATCATTGACTCGTTCTTGTGTTCAACAGCTCGGCTGTGGAATTATTTGCCGGCCTCTGTGTTTCCTCCATCCTACAACATGGATCTCTCCAAGATCCAGGTTCACTCCTTCCTATCCCCTAAAACACCCTCCAAACAGCATCCCTAAGTATCGTTGTGGATTTACTGTAAAAAAATATATACATAAAATGTGACGATATAGAGATCTTTATAAATAGTATCGCATATTTTAAAAAGCAAATTACCCATCTTCTATCACGTTATGGAAAATAGTAGAGAAAATGATGTAACATGCTTTATTTTTTTGTTCGTATTGTACTTAATGCTTATAAAAAAAATTAAAATTAAAATTAAAAAATAAGTAAATAAAAAAAATAAAATGAAATAAAAAAAAAATTAACTGAAATTAAAAATTGAAAAATAAATAATAAAAAAACAAAATAAAATCAATAAATTAATTATGTTAAATAAAAAGAAATTAAATAAAAAAAATAATAATGAAAAAATAAAATATATATATATACATTGTTTTTGTTCTTACAATGCTTTCCGTTTTATTGTCATTATTTCATTTTATTATTTTGTGATAAAAAAGTGATAACTGATAATTATATCAAAAACTATGCATCTTGTGAACATTTTTAACTGGATTATTAACACTTACCCGTTTCCCAATGCTAATTTGATGAATATGATAATGTTAATACTGTGTAAATGTTCTAAACAAATAAATTGTTCCAAGGAATTTTAGCTGACTGCGTTCCCACCCAATGCCTGGAGCCAGTGGGACGATAGTATCCCCAATTGGAGTATATTGTGAGGTTAAATAGAGCAAGGAGGGAAAGGAAGTGGAGAAAGGGAAGGTTGGAAATTATCTGGCATTTCAGATATGGTTACCAAACACGAAAAACGCTAATTTAAGTAACGCACAAACGTTTCGTTTTGGAATCTGATCTTTCACCAGAGCGATACTGAGAGTATCCACCACTCTGGGACGT
>JAHDVE020005740.1:0-115712 GCA_022606495.2 Halesus radiatus | reverse complement strand
ATTAAGTTCTAATAATACTTGGATGATTTGTATAGCGCCGTTTTTGTGACAAATTACCTCAAGGGCGCTGTATATATGAAACAGGCAGCGCATCCGTTCCTCTTAACGCGTTTTTATCAGATTTTATTAATGAAAGTTTATTCTGCTGTATATATTTTTTTATGTGTCTTGAGTAATCTGACGTAAAACGAAATCTTCCTGCTCGCATCAAATTAAAACGTAACTTCTGCAACGGTAGAGGACTTCACTAGCAGAGGCATGAACCCGCGATGCCTGAGTTTTGAACTCGATGCTTTGAACCAGTCGGCCACTAACTAATCAACTAAGTTAGGCACTGCACTAGAAAAGTTTGGATTTAACCATTGTCCACAGGGATTTTATTTACAACATATCGACAAATTGGTTTAAATAAATATTCATAAATGTAAATTTGTAATCTTTTTTCTCCCTTAATTCTCGTAAAAGATTTATCGCAAAACTACTTTTTTCAGGGTGTTTACTTAAGGACCAGCACTCAGAATGGGCCTAAACATCACCTTGCAGGTTGCTAACTCACAAAATACCATAAAAGATTTATCTGTAAATTCTATACAGGGAGTCATGAAAATGTATAAAGTTTCAAAAGGCAAAAAACTTCAAACGTTATTAATTAATTTCTATGAAATACGCCCTGAAATTGTTTGAAGTTTGAAAAACAGTGAAAGCAATTTTGAACGTTTTACCTTAAATTCAGGTAGGTATTTCATACAGAATTTAAAAGATTGAAAGAAGTTTCCGCAATATTCTCTTCTGATACTTTGTACATTTTACTAATTAATCGTTAAGAATTAAAATAGAAATCGGCAAAGTGCGTATTTTTGGGTGCTGACCGTTAAATACTGGTGTTGAAAATTGTTTTTTTTTTTATTTAGTTTCAATTTTTTTTTTTTCATTTAGAGAATAAAATTTTAGAAAGCTAATAAGATAATTTGTAATGTTCTTCTTAGTCCTTACTCACTAGGGGTCCCTGCACTAAGGCGGACTAGGTTTTATTTAAAAACTGATCAAGATGCTGGCTAACTCCTCTGATTTGATTTCATTGAGCCAGGTTTTGGTTTAATTCTTTAAATCATTTGCCTTTTCGGTTCTTTTTTTATGGCCAGTGAAAGGGAATTATACAGCTTAGGGGATAGATATTTATAATTCCTTTATCAAAAAGCAGTTTTAATTTTAGGATTATTCATAATGTCATTTTGGTTCGCTCTTGTGTGTTGAAAATTAAGTTTCTTCGGTTTTTTTTGAGCTTTTGAAATGTTCGATTAAAACATTTGTTAAAATGAATCACTTAATTATTTTCAAGTTTAAGATTTTGCTTCAATGCAGGTATGGGTAGGTATGATAGCTCTTGAACACGCTCCGACTGCGATGTTTTTCAGGAATAAACTTAGTAAATGTTGAGGGAAGGCAGTATAGGTACATAAACATCCTGTGGAGAACGAGTAGGTAAGCAGGCTATACAGTGTACACACAGTGTACAGGTTGTGCACTGTGCAGGCAGGCTACACAGAGTAGGTACGGAATCACCCTAGTTCCGGCGGCAATCTACGGCACCGCCCTCCACAAATTGAAACGGCGTAGCGGAGTACGCCTCTACGATACCGCTACGACACTTCTACGGCATTGTCGGCGTAGCTTTAGGGCGCTTAAGCTTTTATCCGTGAATGCATTAGGAATCCTTTACGTGTTTTTCTAAACTTTTCTCATAAGGGCGGTAATATATCTACATATATTTTTAATTTTTTTTTTATTTGAAACTACGTGCAAAACGCTAAATATAAATTCAAAGCATTTCCGACTGTATTTGGAAACCGGCAGTAATCCCCAAAAGCATTACAAGGGAAGCAAAAACGTTTCAAGGGTAATTTTTTCATAACAAAAAAAATATATTAGAATCATTGAAGAAGATAATATTAACACATCCCAAATGAACCACGAAACCGAAAAAATAACAGAAATTAAAAAGATTTCAGTCGCATCTGGGACTCGAACCCAGGACCTCTACCTATCCGGGGTAACCGCTTAACCAACTTAGCTAATGAGACCAGTTCAATTTACGCCATTTACATCGATATCATACTTCAAGTTCAAGACTTGTTAATATTATCCTCCATTTTTATAAATCCCATATTATTGGCTGCTATTCTTATGATTTTTAATTTCTGTTGTTTTTTCGGTTTCGTGGTTCATTTGGGATGTGTTAACATTATCTTCTTCAATGATTAAATATTACAATGAGGTTTACAAACTTCAATAAGTTATAAAAAATAAATTGAATATTTCTTTCCAGACTTGCAAAATAAGTCAATAGATGTCTCATATGAATAAAAATCGGGTAGGTATATCCGAGACTCTGTTCCGATTGCAATTGAGTTCTGGATGAAACTTTGCAATCATCATAAGGACAGCAGCCAATAATATGGGATTTATAAAAATGGAGGATAATATTAATAAATCTTGAACATGAAGTATGATATCGGTGTAAGTGGCGTAAATTGTACTGGTCTCATTAGCTAAGTTGGTTAGCGGTTACCCCGGATAGGTAGAGGTCCTGGGTTCGAGTCCCAGATGCGACTGAAATATTTTTTAATTTCTGTTGTTTTTTCGGTTTCGTGGTTCATTTGGGATGTGTTAATATTATCTTCTTCAATGATTCAAATATTACAATGAGGTTTACAAACTTCAAAAAGTTATAAAAAAAAATTAAAAAAATTGAAAAATATATTATTTCGGGACAAGTAAGGGCTGATGGTTAACATTTTAAAGTTTTATAAATGAATGATATTTGGTGACTGAAATGTGTTTTAATAATTATGGCGTATATGCAAGTGAAGTCATTTTACCTCGCTTTATATTTGGGAAGCCCTTAAATTTAATTTTTAGAGATTTTTTACTTATTTTTGCTAAGAATTAGATTTTAGAGGTCTGATTCCTTTTCTCCGGGATGTTTTATAATAATGATAATAAGTATTTTTTCCGGTATGTGGGGAGGTTAGTGCACTCCCACACATTTAAAGCATACATACATTGTTTAAATACAAATAATATTAAAATATCAGATGAATGATATATGACACATAAAATTTAAAAATCTAGTATATGAAAAAAAACCTGCCAGAACAGTGATAAAATTAACTGACAAATGGTACATAGTGGATAAAAATCATCATTGCAGAAAAGAAAAAAAAATCACTGTAAATTAAAAAAAATAGTTACTATACGGCTGTTAACTATATATATATAAATCAATGGATGTTTGTTTGTTTGTCTTCGATTTTCTCGAAAATCACTTGACCGGTTTCGCTGAAAATAGCACAGTTTGTTTTTATTAGTGCCGGGAAGGTTTAGAAAGTTTAGTTTGAATGAAATCCAACATGTAAAACTGTCGCCATAATGTTTTAAAATTAGTGTGAAAAACATTGAATCTGCCATGTGTTATTTAGGTTAGCCCATAGATATAACACTCTGGTTAGCCACAGATTACATATTCAAAAGAAGAGGGTTTTTTTAGGTAGAATATTTTCAAAATGGAAAAAACGAGTAGTATTTTGAAAAAATAAACGTTTGGAATGAAATAAAATATTCAAATGAATGTTTCTTTATTTGGAGATAGTTACTTTTGCTGTCAAATCAATTATGGCACCCTAATGAGTGAAAAATCCCGAGCAAGGCCGGGTAAACATCAGCCAGTATAATATAAGATAAACCAATATAAACAGATCGAAATATTATATATAAAATAATTAATTAAAAAAGGGTTCATAATACGAAAACCTTTCGAATTATCATAATTCATCTGAAAATCTGTCTTAATCAATGAAAAAAACTAGATACATATTATTATCTACCTATTATCAAAACTTGAGAGAATCTCCGCCATTCCTGCCATATTTAACGCCGAGGATCTTGAAATTTAAATCATGTCGGCATTTAAGCTTCGTGGCTCTGAGGAAGCTCAACGTAGCGAAAAATCGACAAATTTGCATGTACGAGAAACATCTACCTGCAAACATACATACTTAATATATACTTCTACGATACGCTTTGCATACACTTCTACACGCGGCGCTGTTCCTCCTACAGTATTACCCAAAACCCATCTATAATGTCAGTAGCGTTCTATCCATGATTTGCAACTATACAGGATTTAAACATTTTTTTTTTTTTTTATTTAATTATTTTATAAATTTAATTTACAGAAATGTTCCTGCAAGGACGAGTGCACTCTTTCAGGGCACTTCTCCGCCACGGCATGGGAAGCCTATGGTGCAGAGTCGCAAATCCAAAAATTCCATCATTACTGTTACGGCTACATGGATGGAGTCTCCATTGATGGCCCTTAAGACTTGAGACGGGAAACCATCAAATATCCACCATGAATTTGTTAATTTTTCTTTTCTCTCTTAGTGAACTTATTTTGCATATTTTACTAAGTAATATTTTTCTTTGTTGTTCTTTACTTTTTTTCTTCATCTTATTTTTCGTGCATATTGTTATTTTTATTTATATTATTATCACTTATGGAACGTCTTGCAGTGGACTACCTCTGCATAGCTTCTGGAATATAGAACTATTATTATTATTATAATCACTTTAAATTATTTATTATAATCATCGATAAAATTTTGGAGGATGTTTGATTTTTTTACATAAGGTCAGAAAATCTGTTTGGTAAACGGGAAAGTAGGTACTTACATACATGATGCTCAGAGATCTTTGGATAGGCAAAGATAGATATAATAGGAATGGAAAGAGTCGCAAAATGGGAGCAAGTAGAGAGCTCTAGAACGATGGCACGCCTCTGATAAACGCACGTAACACTTATGTAGAAGCGGAGGGAAAATTCACGGGAAATTAAGGACCACGCCTTCAATTCGGCGTATTCAAATCCCATTTAACAGTGTCTGGTTGATCAATCAACATTTTCGGAATTGGCTTAGAGAATTCTGGAGTGCCTCATGCCTGTGATTTTGACGATTGACATCGGAATTCATATTATTATATTAGATATTATTACCTGTTAGATCTAAAGTAGGTACTTGTAGAAATATTGTACATATGATTTGAAGAATCAAATTAATCAAACGTTGATCTGATGAAATATGTAATTGTCTGTCAATATAGATCCGAGAATACAGGTATAATGACATACTACACTCGTTACTATATTGACATATTTAAACGTTAACATTATTGGGAACATATCAATGCCACTCCAAAAGCTGAATGCCTTGTACCAGGCATGAGTTAATAGTACTTATAAAACAGGTTTTCACATCTTCTAAGAGAAACGGTACTTGTGGAAGTTATATTTATTTAATTGTAAAACCAGTGTGCACCAGTTTTATTTATTGTGTTTGTGTTCAATTCGTAGAATTCCATTTAAATGTTTTTTTTAATTTATTGTAAATCAAATTTAATAATGTTATTATTAATTTCTGCAAGTATTTTTAGTTGTTATTATTATGACAGCTGTTTCGGCGTTTAAGGCAATTTTCAAACTGTCCAAAGTTTTAACAGTCTGAAAATGGCCTTAAACGCCGAAACAACTGTCATAATATAACACCTAAAAATACTTGCAGAACTTAATAATAACATTATTAAATTTTATTTACATTAAATAAAATAAAAATAAAGTAATTAAATTATTTTTTTTTAAATGCACCAGTTTTATTAGAAAACACAAAAAGGACATTTTCATTTGAGGTCAATTAAGAATGGGGCACAGTAAAGTCAACAATCTCTTATAATCTTGTACTAAAAATACTTGGATAATTTTTTTTAGCATTTGTGTTTTTACCTAATCGTGAAAACAAATACCTCCATTAATATAAAACTCCATCCTAAATACCACGATTTATCACGATATCAAGTGATAGATAAAACACCTTAAATTCAAAATATTCGTAAAAAGTATTTACTTTGTTACTTGAAATAATTATAACATGTATTAAAAAACAATTCTAAACAAGCCATACACATACTCATCAGATCTTCTATTTAAACGATTCAAAATCAGAAAACTAAAAGAATTATATTACTAGCGTGCAGCTTTAAAAATTTACAAAGATAATCTTCTAAATAAACTGCGCCGTTTAAAAATAATCATTTCTTCCAATTCCAATATGTAAAGAAAAAATGGAACAGTTCAATTATGTGCAATGGAGTGAAAATATTTAGTTCATTACCACAACAAATCAGAAACAATAAAAACAATTTAAAAGATTTTAAATTACACCTTAAAAACACACACATTTAATTAACATATAAATTAACAAATAACAAACAAAAAAATAACACACCCCCATACATACACAAGTTCAGCTTATATAAAAACTAAACTTAACTAACCATCACGCCGTTTCCCCGCAGGGGTGGGTAGAGAGGACGGTCCGCCAAATAACTCGATCTTGGGATACACTTCTTGCTTTATTTACATTCATACATCGTCTAATACATTCTATTCTGTTATTCCGACTTCCGACATGGCCCGACTGAAGTAGTTGATTAACATGATCGTGCCATGTCTTCCTCGGACGTCCCCGGCTTCTTCTTCCATTCACATTCGCGTCATATATTCTCCCTACACTCCTTTCTTCGTTAATTCGCTCTACATGCCCGAACCATCTAAGCGTCCCTTTCTTAATTTTTCTCATTACGCAAACATCAGCATTGCATTCCTTACGAATCTCAACATTTTTCACACGATCATAAATAGTTTTACCACACATTCATCTCATAGATCTCATTTCTACAGCATTCAGTCTACTTTCATCCTTCCTCTGCCAGTTCCATGCCTCGCTGCCATATATCAGGGTTGGTATCAGCACTCCATTGTGAACTGCTAGTTTCGCTTCTTTCAAACCCCGTTCAATACTCCGTTAATGTGGTTTCCTGCATTCACCTTTCTTTCAATATCCCTATCAGTCTTTCTATCTCTCATAAAAATACTTCCCAAATACACAAACTCATCGACCTGCTCCAAGTATTCATCATTCACAGCTATTTTGCACACTGTTTTCGTGCTCTCTCTTTCAAACACCATGACTTTGGACTTACTTACATCCATCATTAGATCATTCTTCATACATACTTCGTTCATCCTAGATACGAGGAACTGTAGGTCGTCCATAATATTAGCAATTAGCACCGCATCAATAGCATACAACAGGCAACATACTAGGAGATGATTAAAAGGGAATGAGTAATTAAATTTAAAAATGTCGCATAACCCTATTCTAGATATTTTTTCAGTGAACCGCTTGGTTCCACTTGAAAAACACTCAAAAATTTTGTGTAAACCGGTCAAACATTATATTAAATTAAAGTGGTTTATTTAAACGCTATAACACGAGTGTTACAATTGTTTTGGTAGGTCATAGGTCACAACATGCATGTACCTATATCATTCTGTTATTGCACTACTCTTTATACGATTATTTTTAATTTATTCTTGTAGTATATAATATTTTTAAATTAAAAATTCTGCTGACAAGCTACTTGCAGTGGCTTGGCGGGTACAAATTTCTATTTTTTGAAGAAAAATTAATTATATATACTCGTATATATTTTTTTAATGTCAAATACTAATAAATAAAGTCAAGCACAGTGATATCGATAAAATAGTATTTATTAAGTGATCCGGGAACGGAAAACTTCTAGGTAGGTTACCACAAAAATTTTCCATTAAACTCTCCAAACAATTTCTGTAAGAACTCACGTTGTTCAACGTGGATAAAGCTTTCTGTATTTACATGATCAGAGTTTCCCAACAAAAAAAAGAGTTTGATGTTTAAAATTTATTTAACTAGGGATCTGTCGCAAATATATTCGAAAATCTCTTTCCCCATTTTCCCCCAATTAAAGTTCTCCAAATTCTGAGGTTCCAATTATCGTTCTGGCTCCGGGCAGTACAACAGACTATCGTGTGATCATCATCAAATCCAAACCAATGATATGAAAATAAGTTTGTTTTCGCTCCATGCCAACCCACACAATATTATGAATTCACTTATCAGATGACCACAAACTGGCTGCTATCCAATGGCCGGAGCTTTGAACTTTCACCGCAATCCGGAAATGGCTAAAGCTCAAATAATTGTTGCAATTTCTAATCTGTTCCATTGAACTTTCAGAAAGTCCCTCTCTACTGGGAATTACTTCCAGCAGCTGCTTACTTACGGTTTCGCTGTGGTGAAACTATTTTTATTTTATTACATATATTATCATTTCAGTAATTACTGGACGTTCGATGATTATTGATATAGGTTATATCAGTTCTTCTATATGATAGCTTTACGATAACTCTCAAGAGACGATATCGCAAGTTGGAATTTTATTTGAACTCTCAACCGGATTCGGAAGTATTATATTTAAAGCGGATCAGTTTTCCCGGAACAAAGTATTATTGAAAGTAGGTATTGATTTTGATGTTTGTTATTTTTTATTTCTATTGCTTCAAAGTTACATATTTGCTTTGGCAGGTTTATTATTATGATTTTTCCTATCTTATTTTTATAACTAAGATCCTTGAATACTAATCAACGGAAAAAAACATTTTCATTTTAAACTTTATGACAGCGCGCCATGAAACAAAGTGAATCTTGACAAACAAATGTTTTGTAAATTTAAAGTAAATCGAATCAAATATTCTTATTATTAAGTTTTGAAAGTGTTTATTTTTTATTATTGTAACAGCGGTTACGGATTTAACGCCATTTAGAAGCTGAACTTAATAATAACATTATTTAATTGTTTTATGTTTATTTTATTTAAATTAAATGGAGTTTTACGAATTAAACACATCAAATCACATAATTAGATATAAACAGTACATTTTATTATTAATGATAAGGTTTTTATATTAAAATTTACATTGTAAAAGTACATATTACGTATGTCCATACAATATCTTAGTAATTTTGTCTGTGGTGAGAATGCTTCTTAACTAATGAATATATGTGTGACTAATAATAATAAAAAGAAAGAAAATGTGTGACGATGGTGTGGATACGTGTGGAGATGTTATGAAATCAAGAATTGTAATTGAATATGAATAAAAGTTATTTGTAGTTTTAATGTAATTTATATCAAACTGAGAAAATTTAACAATTTTGTTTTGTAGTTAGTAAAGAATCATGAAAAATATGTAAGTCTTTTAATTTTTCGTAGTGGGTATACGTTATGATCGCGCGAGTAATTGTTGATTTCTTTGCTGCATTAGTGTTGTTAGTTTGTTTATGAAGACGCGTAGTGTGCCTGGTACGCCCCGTAGGAACATTTAAACCAACGAGGGATAGCAGTCCGGGACTATGAATTATATTATTTAGCAATAATAACATTAAGTATTCTGCTAAACACATAAAATTTCATCCACTGAATAGTATGCGTTTGCATTGCTATTCCTACCAATGCCATCCCACGCCAAGCCACCCCACACCACGGCACGTAACATCACATCATGCCACGTTCAACGTTAACCGTTTAGTCCAACCCTTTCCAGGGTCGACGTTTTGTTATTTAACGATAACTACGCTTTAAACTATAAAACGTATCAAATGTATACCATATAACTTATAACAACCAGCTATCCTCTAATAATCCAAATTGATAACATCGTAGATTCACTGGAAACTTTTGCACATTATCACGTAAAACAATTCAAAAATATGTATTATATTGGTAATAAAAATTTAAGTTAAACGAAAAAAAGATATTCTTCGCTAACTAACTAACTAACCATCACGCCGTTTCCACGCAGAGGTAGGCAGAGAGGACGTACCGCCAAACAACTCGATCTTGGCATACACTTCTTGCTTCATTCACATTCATACATCGTCTCATACATTCTCTTCTATTATTCCGACTTCTGACATGGCCCGACTCAAGTATTTGATTCACTTGATCGTGCCATGTCTTCCCCGGCTTCTTCTTCCATTCACATTCGCGTCATTCGTTCTTCTTACACTCCTTTCTTCGTTCATTCGCTCCACATGCCCAAACCATCTAAGCGTCCCTTTTTTAATCTTACTCATTACGCTTACATCAGCCTTGCATTCTTTACGAATTTTAATATTTTTCACACGATCATACATGGTTTTACCACACATTCGTCTCAGAGATCTTCGAGCTAAGGTATAAATAAATACATGTACTCGTATCATGGATATTCCAATTTTATGTTACTTATCCAACTGACGTATTAGAATTCATCGATTCAAAATGTAAATTTAAAAAAAAACGCATATAAATGTTTGAAGGTTTCCAAAGTGAATATATTTTAAAACAATCTGTGAAGTTGACACAGAGTTAAGACCTCAAGAGAGATTCGATGAAGAAAAGGGCAAAGCAATTTCAGATAAAGCTTGATGTATAATAGAATGTTAGATTAGAGGAGGCCGACCAAATAGTATGTGATCTCTTCTAGGCCATACTTAGAACAATCGGGGGAGTTAAAATACCGGGTTTTAAGGGTGAGAAGGAACGAAGCAATATCCAATTTTCTTACGAGTAGGGGTTGAAATTCATTTTTTAGATAGTCGTGGGAATTGTTAGAATCGCGATTTCGTGGGATGATTTGAGGCATTGCGGGTTATTTTGGTTTTGATAATATAATGTCAATATTCAGCCTATTTTGTGTGGGCTCAGTCTTTGTGGGTGGAAAAATATAATTGTGAGGGATGAAATTGGTGAGAAAATAATCATGTTTTCTAAAGGTAATTTAAATCAAAGTTCTATTTTTGACAATCGCACTGAAGCTTGCCATTCACATGCGAACCTATTCGCCGAATCGGTTCGCTCGCACTCGTTCACCAGCCCATTTGCTCTTATATGGAAGCGGCGAATCGATTCGTTCGTACTGGTTCACCAACGCATTCGCTCTTATATGGAAGCGGCGAACATGTTAGGAATGGGTCCGGGTTGAGCTCGCGGTACGCTCGAATGAACACCGAGCCTCGAACCCGACCCGCGCTCCGTACTAACTGAAGCCACCGCGTCTTAAGGCTCGGCCTTTTGACCCTTCTTTTCTTTAGTCAAGCCCATTATTCAAACTACTCCCACGTGTTTTCTTTCAAAATGGTGGGTAACTCGGATGTGAGTGGAAGCGGCTTCAAATCCAGCATATTGCTTGGTTTATTTTCATTTAATGTCATATTTTGTTTATATAACTTCGCCTAGAAATTAAATAAACTTTTATTAATTTTACATTTGCAGCCATGACTCCTATAAAATAATGTCATTTTATAATAATGTTAACATTTGGAATATTTCCTAAAAATTTTCCACACTGACACTGTTCAAATATTTTTTTCCAGAGCACTATTTTATTACTACCTTTTTATGTGAGTACCGTTCAAGATCCCCAACTGCTCACAACCGTCTGAAGCCAATGAAACTATAGCATCCCTAATTAGGGTACGTTGTGAGGCTGAATGTAGTAGGTAAACGAAGGA
Organism: Halesus radiatus; assembly: GCA_022606495.2. Lineage (NCBI taxonomy): Eukaryota > Metazoa > Arthropoda > Insecta > Trichoptera > Limnephilidae > Halesus > Halesus radiatus. The sequence continues at coordinate 104,223 of JAHDVE020005740.1, read as the reverse complement.
GATGGGGGAAAGGAAGGTAGGGAAGTAGTAGTAGATTAATTGCACCGACTGTAAAGGCAATTTTTGATTTTCTTGATAAAGAGATAATGGTCCGGTCGTCTGACGCTTACCATCGACCATGAACGACTAAGCACCAAAGGAGAGCTCGGATAGTGTATGAGTATGGGCGAATGGGTATGCGGTCGGGTCTGAGTTCGTTGTGTGAACGGAGGTCTTAAAAACTTGACAACCAAACATTAGCAATGTGGAATATTTACAAAACGATTAAAAAAAAGAAAGAGATGTCTGTCTTTAAGTATGATACTTTGAAGTTTCCATGTAAAGCTGTAATCAAATAATTTGTTAAGAATCGGGTTAAGAAGATATTTGTACACATATTGCTTTCAAGAATTAATATCGCAGAAAAATAATGAAATGTCTTCTGCAAATTGATATGAATTGGGTAGTCACATACGGAACATACTCGTAAATACAAATAATGGCGAACTTATTAATAAATGAACACATCGAAAATACATTTTATAAAATCGGACAATTCCTAAGAACAGTTGCTAAGTTGAACAAGAATTATTATTGCAGGACAATTTCGTATGAGCTTGTAATAATAAGCAGTTCATAATGGTTTTCTAGAAGATGTTTGTACAACTTTTCTGTTGAGAATTTCTAGATATATTTCTGATATACATAAAGTTACAATGATTATTTTTATTTTTGTGACACCTTTTTCGGCTTCCATCGCCATTTTTAAACTGTAGTTTTACAGCGCCCTTGAAGTGATTTTTCACAAAAACGGCGCTTTATAAATCGTCCAAGTATTATTATTATTATTAGGCCATTTTGAGACGACTTATTTATTTGATTCTATTTACCCCCACCCAATTTCAATTTTTATGGTGCCTAAAATGATTTATTACCAGCGAAACAGTGGAGTTAGTGAAAAATAGTTGCGATAATACATTTTCTATTCTGTGAAGTACTTTGAAATCTGTTTTCTCAGCATTAAATGGCAATGTTTTAGCAATTGCTTTATAATGACGTGAATGCTATTGACTTATTTAAATGTATTATATTGTTTAGGCATTTTGTTTGGAAGTTTTAATTTACCATGTACTTTTGCTATTTTTGATTTATTAAATTCGCGAATTTAATAAATCAAAAATAGCAAAAGTATATGGTAAATTAAAACTTCCAAACAAAATGTCTAGAAATTGCTATATAGTGAATGCCGAAAAAATACAAGAAATATTGTTTAGGTCTTGTAAACATACGGAGAAGTGGGGATTAAGTAATTTTCCTTATTTATTAATTAATTTTATATTAGGATCATTCGTTCGTTTATTAATTTCCAATTGTTCAAGTAAATTTAATCTATAATTATTTGTATATTTTTTCATCCTTTTCCTTTTATAATGTTTTTTTCTCTTTCTTTCTCCTTTTTAAAAAAATAATAGTTTTAGTATATTTTTTCTTGCAATTAAATTTCGATAAATATCATGGTCACCCTACATGTTTACTACATTATACTTTAATGAATTGGCTGGAATTAGATAAATAGGTACTATGTTGGTACCCAATTCGTAGAAACGTTAATGTAACAATATTTTTCTCTTAATATATAATTTGTGTGCTATTTTTATTTTATTTTGTAAAATTAATAACCTCAACACAGACTTGTCCTAGTGAGGTTAAAAATTCTAACGTTCAAAAAAATATTATGTAAAGAAACAATAAATAAATAAAATAATAAAAAACCTATTTCTTTTGGTTTTTGTTTTTGTTATTTTTAGGCCTTCACCCATTAAGGGCGATCTTCGCCATATTTGATCAGTTAGATTATAATAGTTCAGATTTTTCTTAATTTTTTTTACTTTTAAACAGAATATAATAACTGGGCAAATAAAATTTACGCAAATAAGTTGCAGCGTAAATTTATAAATGTATGTATTATTATTTTCTAAGACCCTTTCTTATATATGTAAGGATTTAGGCGCCTTGTTATCAAACAGGACATGATTAATCACATATATGTCACAATAATAATCACAAAAATATTTGCAGAACTTAATAATAACATTATTAAATCTGATTGACATTAAAAAAAATTAAAAATTGGAGTTCTCCGAATTAAACACAAAAACAATCAATATTCAAAATAAACATTTCAAAGTAGGCAAAAAAAATTACTTCCTAATATACACCGAACATCATTTTGTTTAAACTCCAGATCAATAACCATCAGTCGCACATCACGCGGTGAATTCCTCCAAACCCCCGGTGAAATGCAGGAGCGTGCAAGCCGTGCCGTCTCAGTGCGTGCGAACATTGCTTAACGGGCCGAGCACTAATATCCAATCACCGCAGTCCGCTGCTTCGGGCTTTGAGCCCCCGTTCTAATTCTATTTGCTGGGAAAACATGCATACGTAAGCGTTACCCGCACGGCCATGCGAGGGGTTCACAGGGGTTCTCGGTTGTATGTGGAATATTCTGGTGGTTGTTTGTCGCGGGCGGAATATTATGATGGTTATTGGCGATCCGCAATTGTTAAAATATCACTGCATTGAACCGTTACGTGGATTTCAAAATTTCCAATTTTGAATTTCAAATTATTTCTACTGGGAATTGGGGAATTGTGGGAGAGCTAAATAACATGTTTAATGAAAATAAAACAATAACTTTGTTTATAACCACGAGATTTTGTTTAATTTTATAAGGACCGACCGGTTTCGCTTAACACAAGCATCATCAGGGTACAAAAGTCCGGTCGGTCCATATAAAATTAAATAAAATCTCGTGGTTATAAACAAAGTTATTGTTTTATTTTCATTAAATATGTATACCACAAAGTGACTGCTTTAACATTTTTTTTCTTCATAAAAATGAATGTCTTTCACGGTTTACAGAATTAAAAAATAAATAAATAAATTGACAAACTCATTGGTAAACCAGGAATAAAAACTCTGCATCTCAAGTTTCTTAGTAAAATGATTTATTTGGGTACTATTAATTCATTAATTGACAAAATTAGTCACAGTGCCAATTGTGGAAAAATCATCGTCATATTTATTATTTGCATTACATTCCGGAGATTTTTTTCTACACTAACTCCATAAAGAGAGTACTGGAGTTTTCTTCACGGCCCGTGTCATTTTTGTTGATCCTGTTGAGGGTTTTTTTCTAGGAGTTGACATAGGCCTTTTAGCCTGTTGCTGTAGGACGGAGGAAACACAAAAGTCTACAAAATGTTCCACAATCGAGCTCTTTGGTACTAGATCGAGACGTAAAAAGAACTTGTTTTCATGCACTATGATTTAATAAATAAATAAAGCTGCTAACTTTCTAAATAAGCACTTTTTCTTCAATATACAGTTCCTCATTAACGGGGAGAAGGACGTCGGAGAGTTATTTTTTATTACTTCAAAATAATGATAGTATTATTTTCTCATACAATAAACATGGTGTTTTTAAAGAGAAAAATATTAATTACGTTTTTTTTTTTATTTGCATGGGCTTAACGTTTATCAAAATAAAATCAGAAATATTACACATTTCTGACCGTTCTACGCATGTTTTACAAAAACATTTAAAAAGTTGAATATCCTTAAAAAATGCTGTGAAGGTTTTTCTTTTACATGCCGATAAGATAAATTTAAAAAAAAAGATTTCATATACACTACGTAACTTTAATTTTTTTTTCTTTTAATGCTAACTAACTAACTAACTAACCATCACGCCGTTTCCCCGCAGGGGTAGGCAGAGAGGACTGACCGCCAAACAACTCGATCTTGGCATACACTTCTTGCTTCATTCACATTCATACAACGCCTCATACATTCTCTTCTGTTATTCCGACTTCTGACATGGCCCGACTGAGTATTTGCTTCACTTGATCATGCCATGTCTTCCTCGGGCGTCCCCGGCTTCTTCTTCCATTCACATTCGCGTCATATATTCTCCTCACACTCCTTTCTTCGTTCATTCGCTCTACATGCCCAAACCATCTAAGCGTCCCTTTCTTAATCTTGCTCACTACGCTTACATCAGCCTTGCACTATTTACGAATCTCAACATTTTTCACTCGATCATACATGGTTTTACCACACATTCGTCTCAGAGATCTCATTTCTACAGCATTCAGTCTACTTTCATCCTTCCTCTGCCAGTTCCATGCCTCACTGCCATACGATTTAATGCGATTATAAATTTTTGGTTAAGTTTATTTACAAAAACGTAAACGGATTAAAAATACATTTCTCCACTTTAAAAATCATATTCATATTTTAAATATTTTGTAAAACATTCAATAGGACGGTTAGAATAGGTAATATTTCTGATTAGATTTTGAATATAAACGACGCGTTTAATTTTCAATTTAAGCCCTATGCCCGTCTCGGTGGGATGTCTCCTTTTCCGGAACAATCAGTTTTTAACATAAGTAACTTGAAACCAATATTAAGTAACAAAATACTCGTTATTGAATAAACTTTTCGTAGTTTGAAAAAGTTCGTAGTTCCTACCAGAACATGACTTCGTTTCAAGCATCGCTTCCATCAGTAATTTTTCTACTGAATCTTCACTAGTCCAAGTTATAATAAATTGAAAATTATTTTATAAAGGTTTGTACATACCACCTGCAAATCCGTTGATTTTACATCATTGTGAAGAAATGTCCACAAAGTATTCACAATTAACAAAAAAGAAGGCATAGATTCTGTCCACAAGTCCATAGACTCGATTGGTTTTTGATTCCGGCGCAGACAACAGACAATCCTCGATGACATCCCAATCAGCTCAACAGCACCTTCATAAACACTCCTGTTCCTCCCGTGATATAATAGACGCTAATATCCCGGATCCAGTCTCATTTCCAGGCGTCGGGTAATTTGCTCGGCGCCGCGACGCCTCGAATCGAAAAAAGCCAATCAGAGCCTCGCCGCGCGCCGGAAAGGAAGCGGGAATGTTCCAAATTCAAATTGCCCAAAAGCACCAATCCATGGGCACCGCTCAAAGCACGGCCGACGTGTTTTTGATTTAATAAAAGATGCTGAGTCTGCAGAACGGGATCCGGCGAAAGGGTAATCTGTTTTCAGGCGAAGCCTTCCATTTACTCGGCACATGTTTACGTATGCATAATATAGTAAACGTATGTACGCGGAATATGATTCGAAACGCCAAATGAATTACAAAGCATGCCGAGCTAAACTTTATATATGTCAAAAACAGGATGGTTGACATTAACCTTCTTCATAATATAAATTCTTTAATTTTTATCAAGTTTATGGAAACTGGAGAAAAAACGTTATTTTGCATGAAATATTTTATTTTCACATGAAATACATATTATGGTATATATATTTCCTTATTTTTATTATTTAATTAATTAGAGTTCTACTACATCTAAGAAATGTTAAATTATAAAATATTGTGGAGCCGATAGAAAAATGGGAAATGAAAAATAATTGACTATCTGAGAAATAAATACATGACTGAATTGGCTGGACTGACTTTAACTAAGATAGTATGTGTATCTAGCAATTCCATGGTAATCTACCGAGTAATATGCAGTCAGCACATAAATTACTTTTGTGTTAAACTCGATATAATTTTATTTTTTTTGTTCCTGGTTTTTATAACTCATACCTTCCGAGTCCAGAACCAAATATCTCTACTTATAAGTTCATCCGTGTGGTCAAAACTTGTTAAAATGGTAGTAAAATAAGAAAACAAAAATTATTTTTGACCGGTCTGAATTTGCTGTGGATGCAATGCGTTGTGGGTTGAATTTCGCCGCTAGTTAAATCCTTCATCATTGCACAAGCAACATCTTCCGCTTATAACGATGACAGTGGGATTTTTTCAATTTTTTTCCCCTGCTTCTGAAACATGTGGATATTTACATATTAAATACATTTTAAACAAAGTAATTCTTATTAATTTAATAAATATGACTCCACAAAGTGTTTTTACATCTTTTGAAGAATAAATAAAAGCATAAAATTTTAAAAAAATATACATATATCGCTTTCTTAACTTAACTCCATAATTCTATTGTATTTATTAATTTAGGTATATATATATATTTTTTTTTTTCAAACCATTTTTTTTTTTTCATTTAGTTAGTTAAATTTGACAAAGGTATTAAGACAATTTGTTTTCTATCTTATATATATTATTCTTATCTACATTGTACTTTGCTGTGTGGTGTTATACATATTAGTTTTTTCTTACGTATTATATTAATTACATCAAATAACCTAATATTACCGATTACTCTTATATTCCATGATATATTATTCTGAACTTATCAATTATCACAATAATACTGATTGTTCTTATATTCCATGATATATTATTCTTAACTTATCAATTATCATAATAATACTGATTGTTCATATATTCCATGATATATCATTCTTAACTTATCAATTATCACAATAATACTGATTGTTTTTATATTCCATGATATATTATTCTTAACTTATCAATTATCATAATAATACTGATTGTTCTTATATTCCATGATATATTATTCTGAACTTATCAATTATCACAATAATACTGATTGTTCTTATATTCCATGATATATTATTCTTAACTTATCAATTATCATAATAATACTGATTGTTCATATATTCCATGATATATCATTCTTAACTTATCAATTATCACAATAATACTGATTGTTTTTATATTCCATGATATATTATTCTTAACTTATCAATTATCATAATAATACTGATTGTTCTTATATTCCATGATATATTATTCTTAACTTATCAATTATCATAATAATACTGATTGTTCTTATATTCCATGATATATTATTCTTAACTATCACAATAATACTGATTGTTCTTATATTCCATGATATATTATTCTTAACTTATCAATTATCATAATAATACTGATTGTTCTTATATTCCATGATATATTATTCTTAACTTATCAATTATCATAATAATACTGATTGTTCCTATATTCCATGATATATTATTCTTAACTTATCAATTATCATAATAATACTGATTGTTTTCATATTCCATGATATATTATTCTTAACTTATCAATTATCACAATAATACTGATTGTTCTTATATTCCATGATATATTATTCTTAACTAATCAATTATCATAATAAAACTGATTGTTCTTATATTCCATGATATATTATTCTTAACTTATCAATTATCATAATATTACTTAATATTCTTATATTGCACTATATATTATTCCAATTTTACATATTATTCTTATCTGGATACATTGAAATTTTGCTCACTTATTTTAAGATTGAACAGTTTATTTTATAATGTGTTTTGTCGATTCTTCATTTTCAGATTATCGGAAAGTATAATTTATATCTGTACACCCACATGGCCTATGATTCTTTTACCGTATTCGTGGACAATTTATGGTGCAGTCTTTCTTTATTTACATCCATGCCTAGGTACCCGGATGCTACTCCTGTTTTGCAGTATTTTTTTTCAATATTTACAATCAAACACGTTATAGGGGCATTTTCGCCAAAGTATGTACATTCCGTTTTTACCATGTCCCACGATTTAGATTGATTTATTCTTTATTTATGATGTTTTACATAATACTATCTGATGTGTACACAGCCTTGCTCGAGTTTATATAAAGATATGATGTTATGAATTCTTGCTTATCATTAGGGTGCAATAATTGATTTGAAATTGAAAGTAACTATCTCCAAATACAGAAACATTCATTTGACTATTTTATTTCATTCCAAACGCTTATTTTTTCAAAATGTATTTAAATCATAAAGTTCTTAAGTAAGTACCTACTCGTGTTTTCCATTTTGAAAATATTCTACGCAAAAAAAATCTTCTTCTTTTTTAGTATGCATATCTGTGGCTAACCGGAGTGTTATATCTACTGCCTAACGTAAATAAAACATGGCAGGTTTAATGTTCTTCATACTAATTTTAAAACGTTATAGCAACAGTTTTACGTATTGGATATCATTCAAACTATTTTCTAAACCTTCCCGGCACTAATAAAAACAAACTTACAAATTTACATTGATTTTTATATAATGAAAATAAAACAATAACTTTGTTTATAACCACGAGAATTTTATTTAATTTTATTACGACCGACCGGTTTCGCTTAACATAAGCATCTTCAGGGTACAAAAATTAAACTGTTTAACTATTTTAACTATTAAACTGTCAGTTTAATTTTTGTACCCTGAAGATGCTTATGTTAAGCGAAACCGGTCGGTCGTAATAAAATTAAATAAAATTCTCGTGGTTATAAACAAAGTTATTGTTTTATTTTCATTAAATATGTCTAACCACAAAGTGACTGCTTTCTATCAAAATATGATTTTTATATATATATAGATTCTAAAGTTATAGATTTTTTACAGGAAATTTTAGTAATTTCTTTGTTTAGTCAGTCAAATACAACTGTAGAATCTGTATAAACTTTTAACAAATTATTTAGATCGAAAGGGAACCTTCTTTTACTTTATGTCCCACTTATGCATTCAATTAAACAAAATTTGAGTTCATAATTAATTTTGAGTACGTAAGATTATATTTGTCGCCTCTTAAATACCTTACATTACATGTTTTTGGAAAATAAATAGTTTAATATTGATAAATGCTCCTTAATTATAGAACAATAAATCGGTTCGAAATATATGAAAAAAAATCTTAATTTTCAATCATTGAAGAAAATAATATTGACATAACCTAAATGAAACATGAAAACGGAAAAAAACAACAGAAAATAAAAAGTTTTCATTCGCATCTGGGACTCGAACCCAGGACCTCTGCCTATCCGGGGCAACTGCTTAACCAACTAGCTAATTAGCCCAGTTCAATTTATGTCATCTTCATCGATGTCATATCTCAAATTCAAGATTTGTCAATATTATTCTCCATTTTTTTAATCCCATATTATTGGCAATAATTTTAAACATGTACAGTTATTTTTATTTAATGTTTGAACATATTTGAAATTATGGTAATATAATTTTTTCAGAGAAATTAAGAGTAGATTCCTCATTCATTGGTGAGTTAGTGAGAGCAGTATTTCAGCAAAATATTTATCAATACAACATTTATATAATTTTTATTACGAATTTAGAAGGGATAATTTTCCATTCCGTTACTATACATTATTTATTACATGTGCAAACTTCGGTGAAAATACCCATAGTCAATTAAATAAGAACACGTAATGATCTGGAAAGAAAAATAAAAAATTAAAAACTTTTAAAAAGCATTGGTAAATGTTTGTTTTTGTTAAGTATTTCTCTCAAACTATACAAACTCTTTAAGTTTGCGACATTTTTATTAGTAGCTATTTATTACGAAGGCAGACTAGGTTATTTTTTTTGACGTTGTTGTAAGCGTGTACAAATCTTTCATAAATAAATAATTCAAATTGAGAGCATTCTGAATAACTCAGCCTCTTCAATATACTGGATTCTGCTCAAGTTTTGTGTAATATTTGTTCTCCTTGTCTTCCAACAAGTTACAAATTACATTACTTATGAATGTTACTTACGTAAGAGGCAAGAGATAATATTGCCCAACGGGATAACATAAACATTTACCAAATTTTTGCGAAATATTTTATAACTGAGTAAGTAAAAATACAAAATGAAACGTCGTTAATTAGTTTACATAAATTTACAATATCGTGTCAATACAAATGCAATGTAAAAAAAAACTAAATAACTGCGAAAATACAAAAAGACTGCGATCATAAATTAAGCCACTCACGGCCGTTTTTCTCATCTTTTCGAATGATCAATCTGAGTCACCGATCAGAGAATTGTTAAGTATTCGCTCAGGTTGCCTGTTTCCAAGCTTTTTTATTCTAAATTGTCTATGGATGTGCCCGCCCACTATCATACACGATAAAATAGTAGCCGCCCACTTTTATGACAATAAACCCACATCAAAGTAAAAACTTTCAATGTAAAAATTACGTAAATGAGTAATACTGTATTTATTATGAATGCATATTGTTGCTTTTAAAACCAATACATATACCAACATTTTAAACTTCACAAACGTGTGTGTTAAAAATGAAACGTTAGCTTGACATATTGTTCGTTTCGTAAATTTGACATTTTACGTTTCTCTTTGTGTGAAAAAACAAGACAAAACGTACCTTATAACAAGCAAAATAAGTTAAGTTCTCTTCAGTTTTATTTAAAACATACAAAAAACTTGTTTTGGCATTCAAAGACGGAAATAAATCTTTGTCATTCTATATTTGAACCGCGTAAAATAGACTGTAAACTAATAATGACATTTGACATTTCGGTGACGTTTGTTCACCCTGTTGACACATTTTATAAATAGTCCTCTGTTGAAGGGAACTTAATCCACAAAAATCGATATCCTAAATTTATCGTAAATTCGATCGAGAATTTCACTGGGAAGAGCGTAATTGTACATTTAAAAAGTGTTGAGACAAAATGTCGGCTCAACAGTTGATCAGAAGAGTTGGGAAGAACGGCCGTCAATCATTTACAAACAATGTTGCAATGACTGTCCTTCTTTCTACATAGGTAAGATATCCCGTGATCTAAATATCAGAATCACGGAACACTTACGATGGTTAAATAAGAATAGTTTTTCAAAGTTTGCCAATCATCTCACTTCAACCGATCGTATTTTTAATGAAGATGCAGGGGTTCAAATTCTTCACCGTAATAATAAAGGTAAATAATTAAGTAATTTAGAAGCACGTGAAATTATAAAATACTTGATAAGAATACTAGTATATTGAATAACCCAAAAAGTTTATGGTATACACCGCTTCTAAATATTTTTCCAGCAAACCCCTCGGTTCCTCCGAAAAAAAAAAACAATTACCCCTTCCCCTTTGGTTAGCTCCCACTCCAACACCTAACTATTCATGTATGTCTGTCATTATTTTTTTACCTTAATTTCTCTTTCACCTGCCCTAGATAATAATAAATAAATTTCCCTCAGGGCCTGTGTCATATTTGAGGTTGCTGTGTGGAGGGTCTTTTTGGGGAGAGGAAGGAGTGAACATGGATCTTGAAGACCGTTCAGTGGCTGAGTTGGCATCGAGTTTGGGTTTCACCCAGGCGTCGTAAGTTCAATTCCTCGGCTGGCTAAGTCCTCCATTTACGATACAGGCAACATCTTCGGCTTACTGTGATGGTAGTAGGAGATTTTCAAATATTGTCAAGTTACTCGTAACCAGGGAATATTTGTCTTTCTTTAAAAAAAAAAGAGACCCATATTGTAGGAGGGAGATAACACAGAGCCCGGCAAATCATTCCACAGTCGGGCTCTTAAACTTAAAAAGAGTCTTAGTAACGGTCCGTTCTAATGTGTCAAATGCCAACCGTGTACAAATGTTAGGCGCGCGTTTGACGTGTTTCCCGACTATCCACTGGTGCCGAAGTGATCAATGACGCTAGTTCTTCAGAGCATCTTGCATTGAAATACAGTGTTATGAGTCGTCCATAGACGAAGAAACTGTTGACAACCGCTGGAATTCCCTTAAATATCGCGCAAACAGTTGGCGATCTCTAGAAAATCCAATTCGTAGTGTCTCGACCTTAGAGTAACAATATATACTCTAAGGTCTCGACCAATAAGATTAAAAAATTGTTAAAATAACCTTTTTTTGGTAATAGCTCACGTATGCACTCCCACGTCGGTAAAATGGGGTAGCAGTAAAACTTCCAGAGGAACGAGTACCCACACTGTCTACCATTTACGCCGCAGATTCAATACAAGCAGGTATATATCAATAGTCGATATCCACCCGGTCTCACACACACCACGGAGGACATCCACCGATGGGCGAGTAACCCGCGTCGGCGATATCAAGATCCTTCTAGTTTGGGACTTGGAAGCGATCGGACACACGCACAGAAGTCGATTACGAGTCTCAATTGCGGCAAGTGTATTCCATTGTACCAAGTATAAAATAACCCGTGTGATTACATATCGTGAAGGTTTATCTGATCAATTTGTAATGCATAATGATCGAATTTCGCACTATCAACTACAATCTCTGTCAGTCAAACGTAAACTTTCTGATGTATTCGTTTTGTACAAAATTATGCATGCATCAATTGATACACCAAACATTTTATCGCAAATCAACATTAATACACCAACAAGAAAATCAACAAGGACGATAAAAGTCATTTTTTTAAATTAAAACCTATCATTCACATACGGGGTATTTCTCTCATTTACCGCGGATATTAAGAAATTACAATTCTATACACTGCTCTAATAATCAAATAGACATTTTTAATGACACAAATAATCAATTTTTAAAAAAAGTTTTACCATTAATATCAAACCATATTATTAAATTCCAAAACAGTGTACCATCAGCAAAGGTGACAATAAGGAGTTAGTTTATACACCTACTTTATAATATGTGTTCGACCTTTCACTTCTTTTTCATTATTATTATCATTATGCGAGATAATGTTTGTTGTTGTTTATTGTACTTATGTATTATTATTGATATTCATGTATGTAAGTTTTCGGCATATTGCCTGTTTTATGTAATAAAATAAAAGAAAATTAAAATTACGTCTTCGAGCAACGTGATAAAATGTACCGAGAAATGACATCCACTCTTTACGACTGTCGCATCATCATGTCCAGAGTTCCGCCAGTCCGGAGGCTGTATCGAGAACGTTCCACGCCACACGTAAGCTGCAGCACACCTTCGATTTAATATATTTTATTACAGAGCCGAGTAGCTTCCGGATAGTTTGCGCATACGTTCAATAGCCAATTAACTTCTCCACTTGCACTTGTACATTTCCCTTTTATATTAAATATGTTTTCTTGTAACTATAAACCCTGTTTAATATAATTCCTCATACTGTTTGATTAAGGCTGCTCATTGCTTGAGAATTACGTTCATTTTTATATTAATCCTGCCGAGGTTTGTTAGTGGTAAGACACCGTAAGGTTGAGACAGGTAAGTCTTCAGAGATAAGCATCTACCCCTGGAAGTAGGTGGTATCAATACGACTGGGAGAGGTAATCAGATTCTCCCAGAGTTTAGTATGTGATACGGAAAATCTCCCCCCTCTTACCCCTTTCACTATCGGCCCAGCTTGCTTCATTCAGTGATACGGAGTTTCCCTTTTCGTTCTATTGAAACTGGTATAGCAAGGACAGCACTCCCACCTGTCTAAATATTGCAATATGTTTGTTTCTGCACAGAGATTGCTACGTATTTTCAAGTAAATTCACTGGATGCTGCAAATTACGTCAACTTTATATACAGAATAAAACTTATACAAATATACTTTTTTCCTAAAATAATACTTACAATTTCTTTGTACACGTGTCAGACATTGATAAACATCCACAACATTCAAGGGACAAGCCGGCCGGCGCACCGAATGCGAAACAAATAACATGCGAATTTACGTGAAGTTTTCTTATAATTTACAGTGTAATTTACGCTAGGCGCGTACTCAGCACCAAATGAAATGTCGTAATACGCGCTAGACGCGTATTCAGCAATCAATGTGTTAAGGGTTATTATAGGTATGTTATAGGTGAGTGACACATTTAAGAGTAGAGAGCACTAAATATCTTATAATCCTTGATCGGTCAGTGGCTGAGTTGGCATCGTGTTTGGGTCTCACCCAGGCGTCGTGAGTTTAATTCCTCTGTTGGCTAAGTCCTCCATTACGACACAAGCAACAACTTCCGCTTACTGTGATGGTAGTAGGAGATTTGTCAGGTTATTCGTAACCAGGGAATATTTGTCTTTCTTTTAAAAAAAAAGAAGAAAAAAAAGAAAGAAACAAATTTAAAGGGATTGTCTTAATTAAGTTGTATTCTGAGGTAGCCGGGAACAATTGATCGTTATCAGATTTTTAGGAAATTCAATTTATAAATTAAAGCAAAAAAACGATTGAAAATGTATTCACTTTGCAGCATTTTCGATATGTTTTGATTGAATCTTTATTATATAAAACTTGTTTAAGAAGTTAACCACTCTGGTGTAGAATAATGTTCCATGACAAAGTTGGTAGCAAGTTTTCAAGAGAATTAAAAATATATCACAAAATCTCTTTATTAATGAACCAGCATCGTTTAATTACCCGTGCCTGAAACTGGACGGGTTTGTCAAAACATAATGAAAACAATCATTTTCACATTTAAGAAGTTTTCATTTTCCCCTCTAACAGTCTTCATTATAACTTAAAAATTACCAAAAAAAACTTTTTCTTTCTCTTGTTTTTTTTTATGGCGAGACTGTTTCCGTCACACTGTGGAAAATGAAATTAAAACGAAACACCCGCGGAAAAATAAAAACCGAAAGTGGCGAGTCGCTAATTCTTCCGCGGGCGTTGGAAAACTTTTGGCGAAAACGTCAAGTCAAAGGATTTGTATTTTTAATGAGGTCGCTCACGGGGGCATAAGTTATTTAATTTGGAGCAAAGCAAGTGTGAAGCAGCATTAGGGGTGTATAATCTACATTTTTCTTTGCAGGGCGAGGTCAGGGGATACCTGAGCCTGGGGGAGAGATTTTCGTAGGGGCTTTTAACACGATATGACTCTGGGCAGTTTACAGAACGCCTGGGGCATTACAACGTTACAGCGTTACTTTACCGCACTCCCCACTTAGCGTTACTACTTTATTTTACGTTCGTTTACTTTTATTGAATAAATAAAACAAGCTTTCCGAAAATTTTGCTCATCAAAAACCTTATCAAATAAATTGAAAGTTTGGGGTTTGCGGCGTCAAAATTACTTCAATACGATGTTTTTATAAAAAAAAACTTATGTTACCATCTTCCACTTATTTATTTAAGACCAAAACGGTTTCAAAATATTACGGACATCTTCAGATTGGTACAATATGAAAGAAATATATGGTAAATATAGCATTTATTTCAGGAGTGAGTCTCATTGCTCTTTCTAATATTATACATTTATTAGGAAGGGCTATTATTAATGTAGTGATTAGAAAGAGCAATGATTAATGTAGTGATTAGTGATAACAATAATTATTGTAGTGATTAGAAAGAGGAATGATTAAGGTAGTGATTAGAAATAGCAATGATTAATGTAGTGATCTCATTTTTACAGCATTCAGTCGACTTTCATCCTTCCTGTCAGTTCCATACCTTACTGACATATTTCAGGGATGGTATCTCCACTCCGTTTTGGAAATTATGTATCATCGCCGCATAAAAATTGGACGTAAATAAATAATAAAAAAGTAAACATCACAATTTTTAATGAAAATTCTTTGATGAGAACCTTGTAGCTGTCAATCTGCATGCTGTTTTCTGTGTCATAAACTCGGACGGCATAAAATTGTTATATATTTAATTGTTTTATGTCATCAGTATTTTTTTACCTACTTTATAGGGATTACGATTATCAATAAAAGTATGCACGGATAAAATATACAGTGAACTATATTCGCGTCGCTCACAATACTTATGTTTCAACAAACTATCTCAACATTGCCAAACACATAAAGCATTGCGCAGACCTGCACGACCGCCGACCGTCAGAGCGTCGGTAAAGCGAATCTCGGGCGATTGGCGCTGCTCGTACTTCCTTATGGGACCATGCATACCCGCGCGACTAACGAGCGGTGGCAGTGCGAGATGACTGCGTCTAGTGGACAGGACGAGATATTTCACTGCATGCGTCATGCGACCAACAACGCGCGACCAACAGAGAGAAGACTACTGAAAACATCATTTTTTTCTATTTAAAAAGTGAAAATACGTTGAATTTTATATGATTTAATACGCTAAGACTACGGAAATATTATAAAAAACTTAAGGAGTGAGACGAAATCGAACAGCAGGTTGGAATGGATTGTAATAAAGTTAAAATAATACGTACATTTTTTTTATTGAACACCTATTTTTTTTGCTTTTATCCAAATAATGAAACGCCTGAACAGGGTACCTACACCTTCAACATATTATTTTTATTTCTAGTACCTATTATAGTTCTCGGTCATCATTTTACAAAATGCTAGCGTACTCGGAAAGCTACATTTGGTTCGCTTGTGGTATTGTTCTCAATATTAGAAATACCCATCGCCTCTGATAGTTGTGATAAATCAATTAGTATATCAGATTTTTTCACAACTATTTTTGATGTCTCTATCTAGTGGTCGGTCATACGACCTCCACTTTTTTGCAAGTATATTGAAGACATTTTCCACAACTCGTCCTGCTCTGCGAAGTCTGTTATTATAAATATCCCTATTATACTTCGCAATTCTTTTGGAAAAGGGTCAACGGTCTCTGCGGTTGAGTGGTTATGGTCCCTGGCTATGATTCAGAAGATCGTGGGTTCAAATCCCGGAGTGCGCAATAAATTTTATATGATTAAATTTTGTTATTTCACAATGTATTCATTTAAAATAATATGTGGTATATTTGCGATGCGTTCCAGAGTAGTCGATGCTGTCAGTATCAGAATCCACACAACATATCCCGATTGGGAATGTCATAGTCTCACTGGCTCCAGACGCTTGGGAGCAATTGGGACTCTTGTATGATATCACATAAATAAATACAAAAAATATACATCAGTTTTAAATCTACTGTGAACTTCTCAATGAATTCTGCATTGAACAGTAGTCGCGCCGCTCCCGTTTCGTCCCCCGCGTCGCGCCGGTCGCGTAGGTCAGCCCAATGCTTATCAATCCTTTTTTCAAAAAAACAACATCTTATACAGTTCCCCTATTTCAAATAAAGCATATTCAAGTGTATTTGATATTTATGATTTAACATCGTTCTGAAAAATATTTTATTGGATTCCAATAAGCGAGTTTTGCGTTGCATCTTCGTGATATTAAATGTGGTTTTATTGAAAGAGTTTTGCCTTTATTACTTTCGAAGAAGGAATAAATAATACATTTTAGCAACTTTTTAAACCATCAATTTTACCTTCAATTTTGCCTGACCTGGTGGAAATTCATACCGTGTATGGGTGTTTTGACCCCTGGGTGTATGCGTCAACTATTTAGATCCAACTGACCAGATAGACTGACCGGATCGTGTGTGGCCAATCCGTTCAGTCGGTGCTCGAGCAGCAACCGTGTTGTACATGTGCGTGACACTTTTAATCGCATTGTGTATTTTAAACTTTTTTTTTAATCTCTTTGTAATGTTTATCTAATTAAGTTAAGAAAATGTATTTACTTAAAGAAAATCCATATGTACTATTATTTTGTATGGATCTTTTAATGAATATAGTCAACATTTTTTTGAATAATTATAAATTTTAATCATTGAAGAAAATAATATTAACACATCCCAAATGAACCACGAAACCGAAAAAACAGCAGAAATCAAAAAGATTTCAGTCGCATCTGGGACTCGAACCCAGGACCTCTACGTATCCGGGGTAACCGCTTAACCAAGTTAGCTAATGAGACCAGTTCAATTTACACCATTTACATCGATATCATACTTCACGTTCAAGATTTGTTAATATTATCCTCCATTTTTATAAATCCCATATTATTGACTGCTATTCTTATGATGATTGCAAAGTTTCATCCAGAACTCAGTGTAATCTGGATAGAGTCTCGGATATACCTACCGGATTTTTCTTTATTTGAGACATCTATTGACTTATTTTACAAGTCTGGAAAGAAATATTTAATTTATTTTTTATAGCTTATCGAAGTTTGTAAACCTCATTGTAATATTTTAATCATTGAAGAAGATAATATTAACACATTCCAAATGAACCACGAAACCGAAAAAACAACAGAAATTAGTCCCAGATGCCACTGAATTTTTTTAATTTCTGTTGTTTTTTCGGTTTCGTGGTTCATTTGGGATGTGTTAATATTATCTTCTTCAATGATTAAATATTACAATGAGGTTTACAAACTTCAATATGTTATAAAAAATAAATTGAATTATAAATTTATTACGTAATAAAATATTATGATAATACGGAAAAAAAATATTTTTCCTTAACTATTATTCATTCTATCACACTTTCAGCCATATCGTCCTCTTTTTGTTTTTTTTTTCTTAGCATCAATGCTAAGTTGGCGGCGCAAGTGGTGACTATAGCAAGACTATGGCTAATTTTCAGCCATGTGCGTGTTCACTAGTTATGATAGATAGTTCTGACGCGATTACACCTATTCAGTTTGGCTTTTCCATGTATAGGGCCTTTAGATTCGTGTTTTATTTTACTAAAACTGAAAATGGTGAATATAAAAATAATTTTCAGAATTATGAATTATTAGAAACATTTGTATTATCAATTTTAGCTGGTATGTTAAGATCACCTAACTTCTGCAAGAGAACCTCATAATAAAACATTACAAAAGTTTGGTGATGATGCCTTCATCATAAATTCTATCGATACGCCTAGCAAATAATTTAAAAGAATGAGAAGTCTTCTAAATCCTCTAATCGTAAATCAAATGTTATTCTTGCATTACGATTAAATTAAAGTATTTTAAATCGCTGTTTTTTTTTTTTAATTGTGTAAAATTAATCAATTTTATTTAACTTATTATTCAGAGCAGTGGTTGTTTTAGTTTTTTTTTTGATAATTATTTACAAACAAAACGTAATGTATTTTTTCAATATTTAGGTTTAGCTTGTATATTCGTAGCCAGCTTGCTAGGCAAGCTACATCCCTTTCCATTTCGTTTTGAAGTTCGTTTATATCATTATTAAAATAAATAATTACTTTAGCATCTATGAAGTATTAAGGTGTACCCTTTTTTCACCATTTAACAATGTCATTTATATAAATCATGATTATTAATGATCCAAGAACGGAGCCCTGTGGCACACCACAGGTTATCGTTCCCATACTACTTGACTACTTTCCAAAAAAAGTCTGACAACATATGTTGTAGAGGTAGCTACATAACAACGTTAGGGAGATCTTAATTTAATTATCTACAAAACATGCTTCGGCCTTAATAACACCGGTCTAATAATATGTATCCCTTATTGTTGACCCAACTATTAAACTGTCAGGGTTTGGTCTCCATCAGAAGACGTGAGCATATATGATGCCTAAACAGGGCCTTAAGGATTTTGAACTGTATGCATGTGGAACTTATTGCTTAAGAAAGTTCACTCCTCCAGTTTTCCAGAGACAAATCTCTGCTGAACCAAGAGACTCTCGATGGCGTCGACTGACTGAATATCCTCCGCTTCCCAATATAACCTGCACCAACTCTTTTCCACCATGATTTTTGTCTGAGCAGTATTCCATGGCACATATCAGCTACCAGCCCGTCTTAACTACGTGACATACCCATTAATTATATATCAATTAATTGGAAAAGACCATTATCCCGCAATGAATTTTGTATGGCAGATAAAAAAAAACAATCTTGTTTAATTTAATATTCCCGCAACACAAATTTTCAAAAAGTCGTTTGCTTGGGTCTGATGGTACCTCGAAAACAAGCAAATCTCACAACTCCCGCAGGTAGGAACTCTGGGCAGGCACTTAGGCACTCTTCATTCAATTAAGATCGTTTTAATTGCCGACATGGCCGACCCTCACATTTTCTTTGGGCCTTTCCCGCCGCCGCCGAAAGGGCTTTTCAGGTTTTCTGGGTTTCGTGAAACACGGCTGGTGAATGTTAACCGTTCCCCTTTGATTTAGCGGTTCCTCGGTGGAGGCTCTTAAATTCATTACGCTGAGAGAATTGATACTGCAAACCGAACCACTGTAACTTACTGTAAGTATTCAAGTTTTATCTTAGTTTTTGGTGGTTAATGATGCCGGCATAGTATTATATTTTCCAAGAACAAATTTATTCTCTTTTAATGAAAAATGTTTGAAACGAATTTATTGTTTCGACTCCTATTATTTTAAAAATCGATGTTTGAGATATTACGAGATGAACGCTCGGCTAGTAATTTTGGATTAAGCACGAGGTTCGGCAAACATTTCTGCAAAATTTGAAAAGAAATATTACCATGCATACCTTAACTTAAGAGGTTTCGCGATTATTAGAAAAATTTTACTCCCTCTGCTTATGTTTAAGACTGGAAAATGTTAAATGAAAAGTGATGTGTATATTTATTTACCGCTTGTCCAATGATAAATACATATAGTACTAGTTGCTGTGTACCCGGCCTTGATCGGGTTTTTTTTTTGATAAAGTTATGAAGTTTTAAATTCTTGTTTGTGTTTGGGTGCCATAATTGATTTGAACACGAAAATAATGTCTTGTGACGACTATTACTATATATAAATAAAGAAACATTCATTTGATAATTTTATTTCATTCCAAACTTTCAAAATATATCTAAATGATAAAGTTCTTAAATAGGGACCTTATTTGTATTTTCCATTTTCAATTTTTTTACCCAAATAAACCTTCTTCTTTTGAATATGTAATCTGTGGCTAACCAGAGTGGTATATATATGGGCTAACATGGCGGTTGTATTGAGGTTACACTGTTTTTCATACAAATTTTCAAACGTTATAGCATCAGTTTTACATATTTCATTTCATTCAAACTTTGTTAACCTTCCCAGCAGTAATAAGAACAAACTGTGCTATTTTCAGCAGAAGCGGTCTTGTAATTATCGAAAAAAACTGAGAACAGACAGACAAACATTCATTTTTATATAAAGAAATTTGACCAGGCGTCGTGATAATAGGAGATATTCAATAATTATATCAGTTTTTATATTTTTATATATGTATAGTTTCTCTAATATTTTTTCCACTCTTAAAAGTAAGCAGAACGATTCAAATCTTAAAAATAATTTTAGTTGTTTTTTTTGTTTGTTTAAGAGTAAAAAAAATCAGTCTTGGTCAGTTTGAAATTGCTTTGAACGCCGAAAAAGACGTCACAATAATAAAAAACTAAATTCCTTGCAGAACTTTATAACAAAATTTGATTATACTTTACATATTCGTAAAAATCACACAAAATTTTATTTGTACTCAAGTTGTAATATTTTTATTTGTGAACATACATTGTTTCATATAAAAATACAGAGTAAATTTTTACGATTTAAATAAATGTGTAACTCTAAAAAATCAGTTTTCTCCGAACCAATTTACATTTTCGGCACTAGGAGGGTATTTTCCCGTTGACGACGATTTATTAATTTTTGTGTTGTGCAGATCGGTTATTTTTGCAAACCGAATAACAAAATGATTCTGACATAAACGTGATAACAAGAAACCATTCTACAATTCAATGGAATTTCATACCATTTATCAGTAATCAAACTAATACATTTGTGAATATGTATAAGTATAAGTGAGTATGTAATTATTCAACCCTGAAGAAGGTTCAGGCAGAACTGAAACCGGTTGGTTAATATATCTAATATGGTGGTGTTAAAACAAAAATATTTTATTATGAATTTATTTTCAGTAATTCGAGAATTCGATAATAAATGAACGCAATAAAATCTTTAAGTAATATTTGTACGGTAAGATATGTTTCGTACTCATACTAACCTCGCCCACAGTGATTATATTGCTTAAAATCAATATTAAAGGCGTCTAAAGAGGAACGACTGCGCGGGTTTTTTCATACAAACTTAATTTTGGATTTCTCACCTAAACCTAGTGATCTTTTTTTTATCAAAAAGTATAGTAAATATCTAGTACGGATTAGAAGTAATTTATTTATTTTTGTTTTACACTTTGTAATATAGACCTTTAAAGGAATGGATTTTTCGCGACTTTTTAGGGATCTTTAACAATTATTTGGGGACTAACAGTTATTTAAAAAAAAGTTTTACCCCGTCTGCTTTGAATTTTCAAAGCAGTGAATAATGAAATATAAATAATAATTTTTTTTTAATTAAAATTAGCCTTATGGTCGACTTTAAATTAAATTAAAAACAACCAATTTACTTTGGAACACAAATTAGCCGTACGTAATTTTAAATATCCACACGAAAAACCTTTTTTTATGTTTTGTCTTTATATTGTTATTTACGTAATATTTTTTGAAAAATAATATAAACCGGCAAATAATTTTCTAAGTTGCATTTAAAATTATGATTTTTTTTTTCACGGCCATAATTTAAAACAAAAATAAATAAAATACTTCTCACCTCCTACTAGATATTTACTAAACCTTTAATTAAATAAAACGTTTCATTCTGTTTGGATAGGTATTTTGGCCTTAAATCCAAAAAATAAGGTAAGTATGAAACAGGCAGCGCAGCCGTTCTTCTTAATATAATTCCAGAATTCAAACCAATCCATTACGTGCAATACGTGCCGCACGATCTAGTGAACTGTCTCTTGTCCGATCAGCGCGACATAATGTGTTTTCCATAATGCATAATGTCATAATGATTCCTGCAGGCTGCAATTATTGAATTACGATGCATGTACGGCGCTGCAACAGCGTGCAGTGACGGAAAATAATAAAATAAATGCCGGGTTCTGTTTCGCCACAATAAACAATCGTTTCCGAGTGATATTTAAAAATGAATTGGCTATTCGAAGCGCAATTATATGGAAAAACGAGTTTTAGCTGCACGCTATTCGGACCGTTTATACGTTGCAGGGACCGTTGCAATTAGAGGATCGTAAAGGCGTTGGACACAGCTAAAATTTCACGGTTTATTGGATTGCTCGTTGCATTTTACAGGGGATTTTCCATTGACAGATTTAATAAATTCAGGTTATCTCATAAGTGCATAAAATTACTTTTAGTTTGACATCTGTATTTTTAAACTAGTAATTGTACCCGACTTACAAACTATTATTTTTTTAATTCACAGCTTCATTGCTCACGGTGGAAATGACGTTTTGAAGTTAAAATAGGTGCGTTATCCCATAAATTTCAGATAAAAACCTGTGGTTTGTACAGTCGTACTTATTAGTAGTTATTGTCTGTGCCCGAATAACAATTTTTTTTTTAATAAATTCAAAGCTAATGTTGGAATGCCATCGTCTGGTGAAAATATGTGCGTTACCCTATTATTTCTAAACAAGCTGTGCTACTCGTATTCATGACGACAGAGCTCATCTTTTGAAAGCTTTTGCTTCAGCACGCAGATTTTCCACTTTCTTGTTTTTATTTTACATTGACACGTTAACATTACGTTACAGCAAAATATATTTTCTATGGAGGCCACTTCTCTCAAAGGGGTGTGCTTCAAACGAAGTTAATTGACGAGTTGTTCAATTTACGCGTTTGAATAATGTTTTTTTTAGTTGAGGGGGAGAGCGCAGGTCAATGCCCTAATTGTTCATAAAAACACAGAGAATTTGGCAGAGCTTTAGCACTTTTTTTTATAACCGCACGTTGTTCAGGTTTTTCAATCTTCAGCTGAAAGTGATTTAAGACAGGAACATATTTTACATTAGCTGCTAAAATTATATAGAGCTGTGTTTTAAATAATAAAAATTGATTTGTTTGAACTACTATTTTAAAAAAATACGTCTACAACTAATGTTTCCCTTATACTATATCCTTTTCATGATACAATTTATACTAAAAAATAAAAATAAATAAAAAATCAAATTAAAATAAATGTTTTTATTTTTTTTTTTATATTTTCATATGAAGCTGTAACTTGGTAACTTGAATTATTCCTTTCTTTAAATTATTCCCAATAAACAAAGTACATTCCCTTCCCGGTCAGCAGGTACCTGCTGATCTCCCACCCTTGGCCCTTCACTAGCCTGTTTGTATCAATCCATAACACATGTGCATCTTAATTCATAGTTTAGTTGTATACTGCCCTGAAGAAGCTACGGTAGTAACGAAACCCGGTCGGCTAAAGTATAAATAAAAGTGATGTAAAACAAAGTTATTGTTAAATAAAAATATTAAATAAAAAATAAAAAATTAAAAATTAACAATTAACAATTAACAATTAAAAATTAAAAATTAAAAATTAAAAATTAAAAATTAAAAATTAAAAATTAAAAATTAAAAATTAAAAATTAAAAATTAAAAATTAAAAATTAAAAATTAAAAATTAAAAATTAAAAATTAATAATTTAAAATTTAAAATTTTGAATTAATTTTAAATTTAAAAATTTTAATTTAAAAGTTGAAAAATAAAAATTATTAATTAATAATTTACGTATAAGCACAGACATAAAATAACGATAAGTTATGAGAGATAAATAATTGGGTATTCGGAGAAAATTATTAACTGTAATTAACAGCATTATTATAAAAACATAATTATTACATATGAATACAAACAAAAATATCAAATAGCAACAGTTATTCTGAATATATCATATGTGTTGTGAAAATTGTGAAAATTGATTTAATAGATGGCTATTTTTCATGTTTGCTAATAACTTTTAATTTTTCTAATTGTAAACCAATTGTATTTGTTTGTTAAATTTGTTAACCTTTATTTATGTCAAATGATTTTTTTTTTTTCAAAATGTGGTTGGAAAATTCAGAATAATTATTATTACTCAAACACCTTAAGTGATTTTTTAGTCTAGTATTAATTTCCCAAAGTGTTTGGTATATAAAAAGTTACAATCTTTACAAATTAATGTAAAAAGCCCTGATTTGTTTAAAAAAACCACCCTTATCCTTGTTATTTTTAATATTTGTTTAAAAATTTGTTATTGTTATAAAAAGCTATTTGAGTAATATGTAGAACCTTTTTTATTAATAAATTTCATATATGATTATTTAAAAATAATATTTTGCTCCACTGTTTCCAAACATCAATAATTTGTGTACAGTGTAATTTTTTGAATTATCAAATACATGTACACTTCTTATGATTGTGATATTTAATATATTTAATTTTGCTTTTTTTTCGGGTCGACTATCTAGTATTGAAAAACATTCTTCAAATACCGTGGCTACATGCATTAGTAATCAGTACGGCGAGAAAAGTGTTAATTTTTTTTATTTATGATATTGTATGCGCCCTATATGGGCTTTCACATATTTTTTTTATAAAATAGTGACACAGGTGCAAACCACATAGAGGTGGGAAAATAGATAGAATAGATAGCTTTCGCGAAATACAACAACTTTTTTTTTTTTTTTTTTTTTTTTTTATTCATCCAAAGAACATAAATACAAACATGGTAAAATAAAGAAAGAAGCAAAATATGTAGTCCTGCAAAGCGGTCACATGACAGCTTGTCTGCAGGTTCTACAAAGATTAATTAGTCCTAATAGTAATAGTAATATGTATTAATCTTAAATAAAATAGGTACTTACATTTGACGTTAACATTATAGGTACATTAACTTAGCCATTAAGTATACATAGATAAAAATTTAAAGATACCAAGAAAAAATTTAAAGATACAAAGAAAAATTTAAAGATACAAAGAAAAAATTTAAAGATACATAGATTGCTCATTTAAAATCCATAACTTCATCGATTTCACGCAAAGCCTCTCACTTTCCTCCAATTTATAACTTTCATTAAATTTATTGAAAATCACTGGCACTATGTATTCAAGAGTTCGACCTCCATATTTATTTGAAATTTTTGGAATTTTTAGGCCTCTTCTTTCAGTGAATCTAGTGCTGTGTTTATGCACCAGTGGCTTTTTGTATTGGCTTTCTCCCGCGTTATCTATAATAGTGATGTACCATAGGAGACCTTTTACAGGAAGTAGGCCCTCAGCACCGTATAATATTTTTAAATTTTTTCTTTGTCTGTATATCTTTGGTGTGACAATTTTTTTAACTATCGCAGTTTGTAAATTTTGGACATACTTAATATACGTAAAGCTTGTGTGACCCCAAGTTTGTGCAGTGAACTCTCATAAAAAGAGATAAGATAATAAAACAATCTTGAATTATAATTTTTCCGCACTTTAAACGGCGCACTTTTTAAATTACGTGGTAAAAAAATCTACCCGTCCGTATTAATTATATACGTGCGTTATGAATTCAGCACCTATAGGACTTTTAGTTCTAAAAAATAGTTTATACACAACTCACTCGCGGCGCTTCACGAACGAAAAAGTAGTTTATCGGGACTTTTTGCATTATATTTTTTGTAAAATGTCTTAAATTATTATTTTTTAAATAATGATATGCACAATATTTTTTTTTTTTTAAATTAAAAAAAACTTGGGATCTGTTAGTTGAGTGCGCAGCGACTATGGGATTTGTTAACACCAAATTTTTACCGAGCAGTCTTTTGCAAGAATCAATACTTTTTTTCTGTGATTATCGTGTTTTAAGTTGTTATAAAAATAATGTATTTACTGAATTGTTACATTCTATTTTTAAAAAAAAAAGTGATTTTCGTATTTAAATTTTTTTTTATAACCTACAATAATATATTCACTATGCACAGACGTGAATCGCCATCTTCGAATTGTATCTTGTTACTAGGTCACTAATCTCTGATGAAATGAGTGAATTTTTTTCTCCCTTTTTTAATATCTTGTTGAGCCCTCAATGAGATATTCCACGAATCGCCACTGGTAGGAAGGCAATTGGAAGTAAATTATTGAACGGGAAGCTTTTTTTTAATTTTTACGTTATAAAAAGCACACTTCCTGCCAATGAAATGTTCCGACTCCACTTCACTGACCGATGGCCAGTGTGGTCACGAAGGCCAGGGACAGAAAAGGGTTATTTTAATATCAATTGTTTAAATAGTTGGTTTATATTTATAGTGCCGTTTTGTGAAATACATAATATATTTTCTTCGACAGATGTGTAATTATTTTGTGGCGTCATTACTAATATAATTAATAAGAAGAAATTTGTCTACACCACTGTTTTTAATATATAAATATTTGCATGTTTCAGAAGCAATAATAATAATAATAATAACAAATTATTTATATAGCGCAGTTTTGTGTTGTTTCACTTCGAGTGCGCTTTACTATAAATAAACTAAAAAAATGATTAAATAACTCCATTCAGTGGTATCCTACAGTTCTACTTTTACAATCTATTTATACATTCTTAACATATTACATACATTCCAGCTTATTCTTAATACTACTCCTACAGTACTCCCTTGGGTGCATATTCATAAAAAAATTACAAAATATTATACAGTATACATATGGCTATACAAAAATAACACATTCACAATATTACTACAAAAATAGTAACATTTTAAGACAGAAGTCGGGTTATGTTCAACAATAACGTACTTCACATAAAAAATTAAAATATATATATATATACGGAGGAAACCGAAACCAAACAGAGGCTTGAGGAAATGACTTTTTATAATAAATTGAAGAGAAATTAAAATGTATATACAGTAGGATTTTTTAAATAAGTTTGTTTTTAAAGCCCGTTTAAATTCAGTCAATTTCTGGATATTAGTAAGAGCTGGGGAAGTTTATTCCAAATGAGAGGGCCATTTACACGAAAAGAGCGATCATAGTAGACGGCTCGATTTGACCTTGAAAGTTCAATTAGACGATTAGTAGCATCTAGATCTGCTGACCTCAGAGTAAGCTGTCTATCACTTAAGTCCTGTCGGATGCATAGTTCAGATATATAGGCTGGCGCCATTCCCTGCAATGCTTTGAAGGTCAGTAAGCAGATCTTGAAGTCTATTCTTTCAGGGCATCGAAGCCAATGAAGCTGATCCCTTAGAAGTGGGGTTATATGACAATATTTAGATTCACCAAATATCATTCTCGCCGCAGCATTGAAGACGGACTGGATTCTATTGAATTGTTTTTGAGGAAGGCCAGCATATGCACTATTACAATAGTCCATACGTGAAACAACGAAGGAATTTATGAGTGATTTTGCTCCATCAGAGGGAAGACATCTCCTGATTGATTTTACCTGTCTAAGATGGAAAAAACCAGAACTTACAGCTTTTGTAATTTGCGATTCAAGAGAAAGACTATTGTCTATAGTGAAACCTAGGAATTTTATTTCTGTAGAAGGAATTATATCTGTATCCTGAATACGTATTGGATTGGAATCAAGGAGGCCTTGCCTTCCAGGGGAAGCTATCCAATGCAGCAATGGAAGCAATGCTTCCCTCATCAGGATAAACAGGAATAATAATTACTAATAATAATATTGATAATATTATTTTTAATAATAATAATAACTATTAATTGTTTTTGTGTTTAATTCGTAGAACTCCATTTAATTTTTTTTTAAATTTAATGTAAATCAAATTTAATAATGTTATTATTAAGAAAAGGAAACAATAAAAACAATCGCGGTTAATAACGGTTATGAGGCAAATAACATTAAAAAAAATTATAAAAAGCAAGAAATATAATAATAAAATCAATTTAATATATCCGGTACACAATAATAAACTAGAAAAAATTGCATGTCTGGAATTTCTCGGTCCAATATCCGTAAAAATTGCAAAAGAAATTAAAAAATGTGGTTTAAATATAGCTTTTAACTAACGACCCTAATATAACATTAATTAATAAAGTAAGGAAATTATATACTCACCGCTTCTCAGTATGTTCACATTATCAAAACAATACAACATATTTAAATAATCAATTAAGAAAACAGTTAAATACGAGTAAAAACACAATATAAATGTGAAAACCTCACAGAATTCGGAACTTGAATTGCTTTCTAACTAAATCGGTTTTACCGATAGATAATAAATCATTACCCATCCATCCAAATTTTAAAGGAGTGGGGGTAAATTAAATCATATATATAAGTCGTCGAAATGTGGATTAACCACAGTTTGAAAATGGCCTTAAACGCTGAAACAGCTGTCACAATAATAACAACTAAAAATACTTGCAGAACTTAATAATAACATTATTAAATTTGCTATACATGAAATTTAAAAAAAATAATAACTATTGTTATTTTATTTTTTATGCCTTTTTATTTCCTTGAATTTATTTTTAAATGTCTAATATAAATTTATTATTTAATATTTTGTAAATTTTTTTTTACACTTTTAAATAATTACGTAACTACTTTCATCGATTATTGACAATCAATTAGGTTGTTAATGATTCTATATAATACAAGTAGGTCTGTCATCACTCTCCTGTCAGACAGTGTGATCAGATGCAATTGATTCATCAAACTTATATAATTCATATTTTAAATTTTTGAGTTTTCAAATTTATATACTTAAGAAATTTGTGCTGAATCTGTTTTATATTGTTAGAGTGTACTCTATACATAGGTGATTTATACTCCACTTGACTTCTAACTAATGAAGTGTAGAGCATTCTCGTAAAACCTAATACTCGAAATCTATTAAAGTTCTGCAAAGGAAGCCAAGCATCTTTAAAGCCTTGTTAGTTATATGTGTAATGAATGTCAAGTTTTCATCGAATATTACACCCAGATCCCGAATTTGTGACACTGGTGTTAATTTAATATTATTTAATGTATATTCATGTAAGATATGATAACGAGTTTTGGAAAATCTTATTGCTTGACATTTCTGAATGTTCAAAAATAAAGCATTTTGTTCACACCATTCATGTAGTTGATTTAAATTAGCTTGTAAAATTAGGCAATCATATATATTTTGTATTATTTTAAATAATTTTAGGTCGTCTACAAATAGTAATTCATAACACCTTTTAATTTGTTTACAGTGTCATTAATGAAAATTAAAAATAATATTGGGCCGAGGTGGGGCCCTTGAGGAATCCCCACTTGTGGCCTCGAATATGTAGGATTGTACAGAATTAATTTTTAAACTAAGCACCCTATTACTAAGGTAACTGATAATCCAGCTCAATAAAGTAATTTTGATGCCCAACAGTCGGAGTTTAGATATAAGTATGTGATGACGAACTTTATCAAATGCTTTACTAAAATCAGTGTATATAGTGTCAACTTCAGACTAAGGGAATCGGATATGCAATTTTCAAAAAATTATTAAGTGCGAACTATGATGAAACCAATGTTGATTAGGGAATATAACAATAGAAAGTACATAATATTGTATAATAACTAATGATAATTGAGAATATTTAAACAACTGAAAATAGTTAAACTCTGTACAAGTGCTATTATGTTTTGTCAAGTCGACATTAGTTGCCAGCTAGGCAGATTATTGTCTGTTTTAAGGAACCAAATGCTCCAGTTATGCGTGGTGTAATATTTTGTTATTCTTGTTTTTCTTCAATCTATCTACTAAGTGTGTTATTAATAATAATATATATATAATATGACAATAATCTCCTTGATTTTTGGCATTAATAGGGGCAGCTACCGCAATAAAAACGGCATGGAAATGTGAGCGGTGAGTTTAATATTATGCAAGAAAAATCTTGTTATAAAAAATAAACTCGTAACAGCAAAAAATATATTTAATATTACCCGCATTGCGATTCTAAGTACGACGGAGTAATAAGTTTATGTGAAATTGTTCCCAATAAGGTTTTGTGGCGGTTTGAACGGTTGAACTGGTACGTTTTTATCACGGAAAAACGTGTTCAAGTTTTCAGCTTTGGCTCAAGCGAGCACCAGCTGTGGTGACGTCACTAGGAAATGCAACATGAACGTAATAGCAATACTAATAAGTATTTTACTGTACGTTGTGGGGATATAAAACCTTCCCTCACCACTCTTCAATATTTACTACTGGTATTACGGTTAAATACAGTTTAGTCGAAGGTTTATGGCAACATTCTTTGACGTTATAAATAAGGTTATTCTTCACTGTATTCAATAAAGTAGGTACCCAAAAGGTGTACGGCGAACGGGAAGAGTTGTCCCAATAATGAGGTAAATAATGTCTCGATTTATTTATGATGTGAATGTTTTTAAATTGACTACACATTCTTGATATAATACCCAACATTTTCAAAGTTTTATTCGACAAAATTGCAACATGGTTAATAAAAAAATAGTTTTTGATCAAAGCATTAATGGAAAAATCATAAACGAATGGGTTTATTTTTTAATATAACCTCAGCTAGAAAACAACTAAAAACCATTACTAAAAATACATTAAACGCTCTACTTAGATTTAAATACGAAATGATCGTTAATTATTTACAAAGGTTGCGGACTGTGAGAATTTTCAAACTTTTGGAATAACAGTAGATTTAGAATTTGCGCACTAGATTTTACAAAAACGAATATTGTATACGTGAATTCATATCCATAATGGACCCAAGTTCCATAGCTAGGCTAGACCGGCAGTACCTACCTACCTTCCTACCTTCCTAAGTTCAATGATAATGAATCCAATAATGTTGGATTATTCCATTAGTAATGTTTCGTTAGTTTCTGTCTCGGAAATTAATGACTTTGGTTTAATAAGAAACTCATTTTTTTAAGCATATTCAAACCATATCCAATAAAGCTTTGACAATGCTGGGCTTTATTCTAATTCCACAGTGGATGATACTCTCAGTATCGTCCTGGTGAAAGACCACCATTCAGAATTGAAACGTTGCTTGAAATGGCTTTTAGCCGTGTTTGGTGACCAGATCTGAATAGCCAGGTATTTCCCCATCTTCCTCTCCCCCTTCTCCTTCCCCTCCCCAATACCTTCAGCCTCAAAACATTCCCCAATTGGGGATGCCATTGTCTCACTGACCCCAGACGGTTGGGAGCAGTTGGGACTCGTGTACGGTATTCATGTAAAAAAAAAATCTAGTGACTTTAATAATATCAAGACTATAAAAACATTGTATACGTCACTAGTGAGGAGTGATGTCGAATACAATTTCACAGTTTGGTCTCCGAATTATGAAGTTCATTCATATATGATGAAAGAATCCAATATAAATTCTTAAGATACGCAATTTTTCGTCAGGTAATAATTACAGAGATATTGTCGACACATTTAACAAATCAATAACAAAATATAAACGGCAAAACTAGTCTAATTGAATAAATTACCTGGCTCTGCTTCGAACTTATTTTATTTGTTATCATCTTAATTGATTATTATTTTCTCCCAAGTTACTGGCTAAAATTAAGTTGATCATTAAATTAATCATTAAAATATCTCCATTAAATACTAATTTCTTCTTTGTTTCCGACTATTTTTACTTTTCCCTTGCCAATGTTCATGTATAACTCGTATATGTATATCTTTAAAAAAATCTTTTCTGTGTTATATTTTTATTTGAATTTATATACATTGCTGCATTTCTATATGTATAACACATGCGTATAGTACTGATGTAAAATGTTAAATGTCTAAAGGCCAATTTGGGCGTAAATAAATAAATATTTCATCAAAATGGTGCTAAAAAAAACTAAAAAATTATTTATATAATTAATAATGACGCCACAAAGTTATCAATCATTTGAAGAAATTATAAAAAATTATTAATCGAGGGGTCTCAATGCGCCAATGCAAGTTCTAAGATGTCTCAAAAGGTGTGTAAAACAGTTCGGTTGCCAATTCCTCGCTTTTCTGGCTAGTTTTCTTTAAGACCAGGCGCAGAGTGTTTTTTTTTGTTTCCCTTTAATTGTACTGTACCCGATCTACCAGTTCGCCAAGGTCGTCAACTGCGAGATCATTGCTCCATTACGTTATAAGCTATAAGGATGTTGATAAAAAAACACCTAATTATTGTCTTTAATGGCTGTTTTTCTTGGCACTTTAGCGAAGAAATTGGTGTAACAACTTCAATCTCACGTACAATTGGCGATGCTAATGCGACTTTGCTCATCGTGATAAAATATCTGTGACTGGTACGAGTGCAATTTCAGCCCCGTTGATAGCCAACCTCCAAATAGGGAGGCGTTCCATTCATTGGATAATCAACACTTCTGCCATAGGTCACTCCAGGTGGTTTGCTACGTGCAGTGACTTAGTAGGGGTGTTCGGGTTTGTGGGGGTGAGGTTTGTCCAGGTCTTGGCGGCGGATGCGTCTGTCCACCAATTGCTTGGCGCAACGACAATCCTCCACCGTTTAAAACCAATACGATATTAGATTTTTTAAACTTCTACCTCCGTTTATTCGCTCTTACTTTCCTTACCATCTAAGCATCCCTGTCTTAATCTTATTCATTACGTTAACATCGGTCTTGCATTGGTTGTTTTTTAGGATTTACAGATTCGTAATACGGTCGTGCGTGGTTTTACTGACATTTCTACTGTTTAGTCTACTTTCGTCGTTCTCTGTCAGTTCCTGTTCCTCGACTCGCTCTCATAAGAATAGACGTGCTCTTATATTCAATAACTAAAGTTAATTATAGTGGCTGCTGCTGGAGTCTAAAAAACGCCAGCTTAGCACGCTAGGTGTGAATCCGGCCTTCTGATGACGAAACTGACGGCATTCTAATGACAGTTTTTGGTCTCCCGCGGGGTCTTTCGTCGTTCTCTGTCAGTTCCTGTTCCTCGACTCGCTCTCATAAGAATAGACGTGCTCTTATATTCAATAACTAAAGTTAATTATAGTGGCTGCTGCTGGAGTCTAAAAAACGCCAGCTTAGCACGCTAGGTGTGAATCCGGCCTTCTGATGACGAAACTGACGGCATTCTAATGACAGTTTTTGGTCTCCCGCGGGGTCTTTCGTCGTTCGTCGCGCTCCGCACACAATGTAATTCACAGGATACCGCAACGGCGTCAAACCACGAAACACAAAAGGCATAAATTATACTATTTGATTTGGTTCGAAAGGCTGGCATTGTCTGAGAAACAGGATATCTTGGGAGACGAATACGATCTGAAAAGTAAAGCGTTTTGCCTGTAGAACACGCTATAATCGACTATGTTTCCTATTAGCTCTGTTGGATATCGGCCTTCTTGTTCATTTTTGTTATTTTATCAGGTGGAACCTGCGTATAGCGCGCACGCTTATAACGATTCCACGGCTGTAACAAGCGAAAAATCTCTGACTTAATTTATGCGTATTTCCATAGAATCGCTTACGGTTATAACAAGTGTGCTTCACGGATATAAATATTCGTATTTGCTAAGGTATGGTTTTGCTACTGAGACGTCAGTTGTAACTTTTCGTTTGGATACATTCGTCTATAATGAGAAAGAAAAAATGGTTACAATCAATCTATCAGCGGCATGTCGTTAGTCCTTAATTCTTAGAATAATATGCAATAACATTTTACGTGCGAATTTAGAAATCGGTAAACATCGTTTTCCTTATCCCGATTTAAGTTTTGAATCTCCAGCTAAATATTCTAAGAATTTCGTTACTTTGGCAACCATTGAGACGCAGCAAAAACTTGGATTTACATGTGATACTTTTTCTTTGAGCCAACTTCTCGACAAGACAAATTCAAGCGAACAAAATAAAAGACGACGTCCCACTTTGATAGAAGTTTTATCCTCGTAGCTGAAGAATTCGAGATGGGAAGATCCAATGTAAGATTCTGGAATGCAAAAGTCTCGATCCTTGATTTTTAGAAGTTGGGTATTTGATTTTAGGAAACTCCTAAGGGTTTTGATTAAAATGCAACATAAAATGTTTAAATTCTAACATTCGTAAAGTCATTGGAGATTTACACTGCAAATCTAATCGAAAAGATTTTAGTAACTCAAATACGTCTGATTACTGACTACTAGATATACCTAACATAAACCACAAAGGATTGTTATTACTGGGCCATAGTCCTTTTGGTACTTGACATCAACCGATGATTTATTATTTAGCTAGGCGGTGTCGAAACATCAAATAAAATTATTTCTTGGTTTTGGATACTAAAGAAGGCCCCTTTTGATGCAAAGCAATATCCACGAGTACCGATTTTTTCCGCTGTAATTGCGGTTTTTATTTAATTTATGCATTATTCCACGCCATCCGTTCAAGTCACAAAGGAGCCGTGTGTGTTGTGTGTTGTTATGCGAATGTCAGTTTGACTTTTTGCCTCCAGTATTAGCACGAGCAAGTGGTAGGAGGTAGGAGTGGAACATCAGCCATCAGCGGGCATGTGGGCCTAACGTTTTCCGTATGTAAATGCGCTATCATTACCCGCATCATTCAACACTCGGCACTTGTGTATGTAATGCCTAAATGCCTCACTTCAGCAAAATACTGCTTACACTAACGTGTCATATTTGTCTTTTCTTATAATTAATAATATTATGTCTTTGCTTTATGTCTGCGAGCGGCGTACCATAATCGATCTATATTTCGAGGAATCTTCGAAAAGTAAACATTTTGAAACAAAAATCTTATTTATGGACAAAATGCCTTACCACTTTTCTCGTTCTGTATGGGACAGAATTGAGCGGAATTTTGGATTCAACTAACGCTCTTATTTCTCCTCATAAGTAGGTTTTGGAAGGTCACACAATTCCTTCTTGATACACACCTCTTCTATTACTATTATACTCACTCTTGACATGAGCCGACTCAAGTATTTCGTTTTCTTTCCGGGATACTCCCACTTCTTCCATTCATCTGACACTTCTATATCCGTTAATTCGTTATACATGTCGAAACCTTTTAAGCGTTCTTCCTTAATCTTGGATCTTTACGCCTGCTTTACTACTTCTACATCCTCATGGATCTAATTTCTGTTGCAATCAACGTACTTTCGTCCCTGTTCAGTTTAAGACCTATGCGCCATACATCAAGGTTAGTATCAGTCTATTGTGGACTAATAGCCTTTTCTTTGACCTTTTTAATGGGCGATTTTTGAATTCAGTTGTTTAATTGAGTTTCCCGCATTCCTTTCTATCGATGTCCATATCAGCCTTCTCTATTTTTAGTAGGTACCTATCAGTAAATATTCCTTCTGAAGACGTTATATTCAAGCATTTAACAGCTATTTTATTATTGAATACACATTCTTTGAACGAAACCATTAAAATTGTTATATTTATTATGAAAAGTGTTTCAGTTTTCATTTGATAAGCAGCCAATTAGTGGCGTGTCATCCATACTAAACTATGATTATGCACTGCTTAGTATGGACAGCATGCCGCTATTTTAACACCGACCGGGGACATTAATGTCAAAGAGAAACAATAATGATATTATGTCATAACAATAACATGTATAAGTTGTGAATGATGAATACTTGGAGCAGGTCGATGAGTTTGTGTATTTGGGAAGTATGTTTACGAGAGATGGAAAGACTGATAGGGATATGGAAAGAAGGGTGAATGCGGGAAACTCCATTAACGGAGGACTGAACGCGTTTGGTGCAAACAAAGAAGAGAAGCTAGCAGTCCACAATGGAGTGCTGATACCAACCCTGATGTATGGCAGCGAGGCATGGAACTGGCAGAGGAAGGATGAAAGTAGACTGAATGCTGTAGAAATGAGATCTCTGAGACGAATGTGTGGTAAAACCATGTATGAACGTGTGAAAAATATTGAGATTCGTAAAGAATGCAAGGCTGATGTAAGCGTAGTGAGCAAGATTAAGAAAGGGACTCTTAGATGGTTTGGGCACGTAGAGCGAATGAACGAAGAAAGGAGTGTAAGGAGAATATATGAATGGAAGAAGAAGCCGGGACGACCGAGGAAGACATGGCACGATCAAGTGAATCAAATAATTGAGTCGGGCCATGTCAGAAGTCGGAATAATAGAAGAGAATGTATGAGACGTTGTATGAAAGTGAATGAAGCAATAAATGTATGCCTAGATCGAGTTGTTTGGCGGTCCGTCCTCTCTGCCTACCCCTGCGGGGAAACGGCGTGATGGTTAGTTAGTTAGTCAATAAGATGTTTAGCCAACGAAACTAGAAGGAGGAAGCTCTATAAATAAGAACTTGAAATAAATAAATCTCCGACGATTCTGCTTCAGTTAACAGAGAGTCAAAGTTCCATTTCCTCTTCTTTATGGAATATGCCAACGAGATGCAAATTGGCTTATAAAAAAATTCAAGGAAACTTATAAGAATTCTTAACGAACGATTAAAATATGAAATCTTTGAATACTACATTACATTTATATTTTCTTAACTCGAAAAATGCAAATCAAAATCGCGAATTACAATGCCTTTTTTGCGCGTTTCTCCTATCTGAATATTTCCAACGATTAATAATTGGGGAATCCTCCTTTTCTGGCAGTCTCCCGTAGTTTGGGAATTATACATTAAGGGTGATATATTTATTTAAATTTATACAAGAAACGGGGCTCCTCGGAACCAAGTTGTGGAAGTTTGTCGGTTCTGCGCTACACACTTGGGTCTAATGGTAAATAAATACGGGCTTGCGAGATTCCTTTGAGCCTCTTGATAATATTGATTTGAACCCGTGTGTTCGGCCATCCTTCCTACTTACACATTCCGGCAGTGTTATGTTTGAAAATGATATGTTAATTCAACAAAAACAGTTATTTCTTCTGTAGCCTTTTTGTATACTCTCTTCCATGTAATAATACCTGGATTTAAGTTGCAGTAAAAAGTGGCCCCGCTAGAGTTTCTCGTTTTTTTTTTATTGCGGTATAAAAGGTGAACCCTGTGGAACCCCGCTTTGGATATATATACAAGCTAGATTCCAAGAATCAATATGTTGCATTTATGCAAATCGGTAGAGTTTTAAAGGCGTTAGCGCGTTCCTCGCCTTTTGCGTCTTCATCAAAAACATATTCACGCATTTCCTTGCTTATGTCATGAGGAGTGCCGTTAAAGTTGAAAGTTCGAGTTTATGCGTCCGGAATATGAAGGACCAATAATTAAAGGGTGAACGCTCTCGGTTCTTTATTGTGTGCGCTAACAGCTAAACTATGTAGGCACTAAACAAGGCGTCATGCTATCGAGTTTTTTTGTAGTTTCGGAAAACAGGACAAAAAAACATAGTAAATTGGTCTTCTTTGTAATGGAAAAACCTTGTCAAGCGGGCGGAAAACATTAGTCGCTAGGTAAAAACATTTACAATAGCCTTCCAAAGCGCTCTAATAACGGCCACTCCGTTACACAAACGGTCAAACTTTGGCTATTATTTTACAAGTTCGGTGTATAATTTACAATTTAGCGAACCTGTTACGAAATATTTTTTCTCGGGAAGTAGCTCAAATTTACTGCCCATCGATCGGCCTGCAAAGACTTGAGCACTTAGCAAATTGTATTTTATTTCACAGGAACGGGATTTTGAGGATCATTACGTTATGATATATTTTAAACTCTTCACGTGAAATAAAGTTACGCATTTCAATAAATAACGTAGCAATTTTCCGCGGCAGAAGTTGAGAAATTACGAAAAGGGGCGCACTTGCTTTGGACATTAATTTAAAATAATTATTTGATTACTACTATTGCATCTGATTCACTTGTACAGCATTTATGTGGATACTTCGTGGATATCGCGTATAATCTCGACTGTTCATTTTAAAAGTCATATCCTAAAATGGTTTGATTTTCAAAATGGCGCCTTGCTTTCTATTATCAAATTAGCTCATTAAATTTTGGAGTTTAAGATCCACTCTAGTGATTAGAGCTTCTCGGATAATTAAGTTCTCTTTCGAAATGTCAATTATACGCGGCGTTATAATATTATCATATACTCTTTACTCTTTACAACAGCGAGGAAAATAATTAGAGACATCAACTTACTAACGAAACTTATAAAAGTCTAGTAGGTACTTACACAGGTTGATTACACGATATAGAAAAATAAACCATGAAATAGTGGATAGCTATTATAATAATTTAAATTTTGTTTATTGAAAGTTAATCCAGTTTATCAAAGAGGAAGTGATTAGCTTGGTGTTGCCATAGTAATGAGATTCTGTAGTTACAAAATAATAAATGTCTACAATTCAATGTCAAGCCATATATCTTAGATTCGAGGTATGGGAATACTTTTTGATAAATCTTGATGTTGCTATTTAAATCTTTTAAATGATCGCAGCACCATCATTTTTTGTCTACTATAAAAAGTCAGACTGTATTTTTCGGACGATCTAAAAGTCATGATTTTGAGTTCTTGTAAAAATCAATTTCCTCGATCTCGAAAGAAGTAGCTATAATATATTTTCTAACCCGTTTCCAAACCTCAATCCGTCTTCATTATCTCTAACGATCTTCTTCTTCCTTTGTAGAAACCTTATTACAAATGGACCGGCAGCAACTGCAGAAGTTCGTGCAGTACTTGATCTCGGAGCACCACACGGAGGTGCTGCCCACGGCGCAGAAGCTGGCGGACGAGATCCTGCAGCAGCAGTCGGCCATCAACCGGATAGCGGGCGCACCAGACCCCACGGCGGGTGCGGCCGCGGACGACGCTCACGCCTGGCACCTGGACGAGGCGCAGGTCTGCGAGCAGGTGCGCGCCTACCTGCTGCAGAGCGGCTACTACAACGCGAACAAACACCTCAACTCGCTCTTCTCCAAAGTATGTACCTACCGATTTTTTGTTTGTCTTCCTCATGCGCCTTCTAGCGTCCATAGTTGCGTGGACTATTGGAGGCTCTCACACATTATAAGCAGACTGTTTGAGTCATCAGCTCATTTTATCAACGTGATAACCAACACTTCTGCCATAGGTTACCCCCCAGTGGTTCACTACTTGCAATGACTTAGCAGGGGTTCATGGGGTGAGACTTTTCCAGGTTTTGGCGACGAATGCGTCTGCCAAACAGCTGAGACCCCTTAACCTCTCCAGCCGGACTCTTGATCCATCGCTTTTCACCATAGTGGGAGGGATGGATTAATTAATTATTAATTGCAGTAACAGCGTACAAAATCATACATGATTTGATAGAAAGTCCATACCTCGTAGAGTGCTATAAGTTATTTGTACCAAACAACTACTGCCACTCAGCATCCCTAAAGATGACATAGACCCTTAGGGAAATTATTTTCATCAGGGCCTCCCGTGTGGCGTAGGTAAAAAAAAAACGCTTTTCTCAACTGTACAAAAGTAATATATTTATATCAGGTTATATAACCTAAATTCAGTTACTGCAAAAGAAATGATTTTGTGTGACTTTGTTTCAAATGACCGAACGCATGTCTGCCTAAAATTACTCACTGACATCAGCTGATTAAAGTTCCGAATTTTTATGTTTTACAACTGTAAAAATTCCGTTATTTTTGTTTATTTTGTAACCGTGGTTGGGAAATTGTATTTATTATTACCATGGAGGTAGAGATAAAAATTGTTTATAAGATGTATACTCCCCGCTATAACTGATTTAGCCAACATAATCTCCACAAAGAAAATTAATTGTATTCTGTTCACTATAAAGTGCCTTGTGGTGATTTTTACAAAAACGGCGGAGTCATAGTCGTTGCGCGTATAAAGTGCACAAATGGGGCCTAAAGGACATTGAATTGTGTGAATGTGAACAAATATAAACTACAGAACACATTGTAGAAGGACATCCTCTCCAGCAGTTTCCCCGGAGGCTCATCTGTGCTAAATTAAATTACTCCCGATGCAGTCGACTGGCTGAATAACTTCAGTATCCCACATTGACTTCCACCACCTCTCCTCCACCGTACGAAGAAGAGCTAAACGGAGCCGTTAAGTTGATCCGAATGATAATAAAATGTGTCAATCTTCCAGGTGAGAGAGATGCTCCGCGCGCAGGACTCCAACGGGCCGCGCATGCTTACCCTCATTACAGAGCAGTTCCTATCAGACCCGCGTCTCGTGCTCTGGCGCAGTCAGAACACGCCTATGACGCATAAGTGCCGCCAGCTGTGGGAGCAGCTGGGCTCGCTGTGGCTCTGCATCGCGCTGGGGCCACGTGCGTGGCATGAGAGGGCACACTGGCGGGGGGCGCTACACCGGTGGGCCGCCTCCGACCTGTGTCCGCCCGAAGACCCTGACTATAGAACTCTGCCTCCCGTAAGTACAACTTAGTATTTATGAAACAATCAATGTTAACAAACTCTACTTGATACCAGGGAATGTTAAGATGTTTGTTATCTATTTAACAAAACTAATAGGAATGAATTCAATGGAAATTGATATAAGAATCTATTTATATAAGCGTAGTGAAGCGTTATACAGCAGGGGTACAAGAACTATTTAATTGATGGTCAAATGCACTATTAGTACCAATATGAGTTTTTAACATTTCAACTGTCTCCATTAAACTTCGATTTTCGGTCCGTTTCGGCGTTTGATCAATCAACAGTTAACGGGGACCATTCAAATGTTAAAAAAAAAATCATGGTAATCCTTGACTTGATCGTTAATCAAATGGGATTGTGAGTTAAAACAACTAAGCCTTAGTTACCTCAAAAGTTTCGTGGTGCTGATCTTTTGGCCCAAACTTTGATGTATCATATATAAACACATTCTGAAGACTGCACTAAAATGTTATTTTTTGTGTAGATCGATTTGTGAAACAATAATCCAATACATTTAAAAAAAAAAATTGTGTTATAAATGTTAAGAAATTAAAATTATATTCTGGTTCAAATTCATCCATTAGTTCAGATTGACTGACCCTGACAGTAATAATAATGCATTATTGTAGTTGTATGTCGATTGTGGGAGAAATATAATTTCATTTTACTAAATTATTATAAATACCGGATTCCTAGTAGAAATCATTTGAAATTGGCATACTAACTTTGCATATTTTTTGCAGTACCACTCGAGGGATCGGGAGAGGAGTGACCGAGATAGGGAAAGAGACCACAGAGATCGAGAAAGAGACCGGCACCGGGGAGACAGAGATGAGAGAGATAGAGAGAGAGATCGGCATAGAGCCGATAGGGCAGACAGAGACGACAGAGATAGGTAAGTTTACTTGCATATTTTACCTATTGTACATGGATGCCAAGGCAGTTGGGTTGCGAGCGGCCGTGCCCAGTATGCGGAAGTCACAACAGTTGGGTTGCAAATTTTTGGCGTCGACAAAGTTAGAATCCTATGGTCTATATTTGTAAAATCTTCACACAAATGTTCATAATTTCATTATGCTAGTGACGTCTATAAGATTTTTAAAAATGACGTTCTGTTTATGT
Organism: Halesus radiatus; assembly: GCA_022606495.2. Taxonomy (NCBI): domain Eukaryota; kingdom Metazoa; phylum Arthropoda; class Insecta; order Trichoptera; family Limnephilidae; genus Halesus; species Halesus radiatus. The sequence goes on along the minus strand of JAHDVE020005740.1, from coordinate 62,493 downwards.
CCTGAAACTGTAATAATCCGTGGCCGGTGATATGGTTCCCCTCTCTTGTAAATATTTAAAACTTCTCGCCAATCTCCCTGCCAGCTCAATGGAACTGTCAAAATAGATGATTCTCATTGGTCAAGAATAATCTATGGATTACTTTAATATTATTTATGAATCTACTTTGCTAAATCTTTTTGGAAAACCTATCAAATCTTAATAATTTATTTTTTATTGCAGAGAACGGCATAGAGGTGAACGTGAGAGGGAGAGGCAGAGACAGAGAGACCTGGATAGAGAAAGAGAAAGGAATATATTCAATCATAATTTTAATAATCATAATAATCATTTATATTCTGGTGACAGTTCTGAAGATGATGCCCTTTATAATAATAAGTAAGTATATAGTTTATAATTATCCATATTAGCTATGGGAGGTTCTGAATTATCTATTATGAATCATATATGGATATACAAACAACGTGACACATTGTGTAAATGCTTTGTTAACTCAAAATGTTAGTAACTTAATGCATTCATTCTTTACTTAGCCCTTTGCTGTCAAATTGAGGTTAATGTTCTAATAGAATGTATAATAAAACAACATTTTATCATGCTCATCCTGTTTATATTGCAAAGATAATGAGTTGGCTCTTTTAGTAGAAAATTTAATTGTCTATGACTTAAATTAGTTCATAAAACAAATGTTGCCTTTCCACTATTTTAATAGTAATATGGCTTAATGGAATTTTACAAACATTTAACCTTCCAACTTTTGGTCTAGTGCCTATCATTCTGTAAATTTGTCAATGTCTAATATGATTTGTTTTTTATTTCAAGTTATGAAAGAGAATATCGTCGTGCCAGTAAAAGACTTCGGTTACACCACAATCGACCTCCTTCACACCCCTCTGCCGCATCCACACCCCGCACTGTCTTCCATAAGTAAGTACCCACCAGAATTAAAAATAAAGTTATTTTCTTTATACTGGCAATACATTGTGCTTTCAGATCTGCATAAATACAAACATTCAAAACATACTATAATGCATAACCATGGACATTTAATAACCGTTATCATTTTTACTATTGTATTTGTTTTTCTATAGACGCAAATCTTTTTCTAATATATTTGTCTTTTTCTGATGCGATCTATTGTTTCCAGAGCTCTCGACGCAGTGCAACTATCCTGGGAGAATGACCATTTGAAGAATATCCTAGCTGGCGACACCTATACTGAAGTAGAAACCGATCCATCATCAAATTATCCTCTCTTTAATGATTTAGGGCAGCCATTATGGCACGGTAAGTTACACATCTAATTTATTTTACTAAACTGACAAGCCTGCTAAGTATTCATAATAAACTCATAAGGATACTGATCATAATAATTGTTCCTGCAATCTAATTTTTATGATTTGTTTTATTTATTAAGATCTTTAACTGACACGTAGCATGCCATTGTCCGTGAATTTCGCAACATAATGGGTACAAAAGTGATTTTCGTGATGGTGATACTATTTCACAATTATGCAATCTTAACTAGGCAAATCACAATATTTAACCGTCTTAGCCTCACAGAACCGTTCTGTTGTTTTATTAGTTTTCAAACGTACAAATTACTTTTTTTATTCAGTTAAGTACTACTTCGACAACATACTTTTTCATTGTCACATACTTAAATGTAGCGGTAAGTGCAGAAGTGGCGTAATCCACGATAAAGTTGAGCTAAGATAAACGCATTTAAATAACTGGTAAAAGCTGAAAAATATTTATTCAATTCACAATGAAATACTTTTTTGGTTGACGTAGCCAATTTTATTTGATGAAACATGTCATTTAAAGTCCCTTCCAATCTATAACCAAACATTTGAAGAAACCATTAATTATAATCGTTGATTATTAAATTTATCCATTACAGAACACTTGGGAGTAGTAGGTGGTCGTGTGGAATCCCTCCGAGCATGCGGCCTCGTGAGTGGAGCGCGTCGTCTCGCTGCCGCCTGCGCCCGCTCTATGCGCTTCCGCCAAGCCAAGGCGGGCTCCCGGTGGGCGGCCCCCAGCGAGGCCGGGCCCAGCAGCGGCGCACGGGCGCTGGCGGCGCACTCAGATCCCGGGACATGTCCCGTCACGGCGGTGTCGGCACCGCACGGGCCCTGCGCTCTTATGGTGGATGACGGTTGCTTGGCGCAAGGTGAGTTCGATACAATTGTAAATTCCATATACCTTTAGATACTATAAGTATTTTAGAAGATTGTGTTTAACCGTCCTGTATCCAAGATGGCTATCGACGTTCCTAGCTTCATAGGGGTTTATTTAAACTTCATCACATTTGATGACTATCAAATTGATGATCAGCATCATTTGATTCTATTAAATTTGGACGGTCCCCGTTAAACGCCGATTCTCGGTCTGTTTCATCTCTGATCAAATTGTGATCCGCTGTCAAGTATAACGGTTATGCTGTTATGTTACGCTTGTCAGCTAATAATAATATGACCAAAAGATGAAATGGACCAAAAAACGGCGTTTAACTGGGACAGTCCACAAATTCCTTAATCCCAAACAGTTGTTGTTACCCTAGTATAATCTCTGTTAAGGTATATTTTCTTACTTGTTTCAGTAGTTCCATTCAATGTACATTTTATACTTGTGATAATTTGTGTCTTTCCTTTTGTTGTTCTATAACTTTTTTTTTTTGCTCTATTTAAATTCACTTCTATCCTATTAGATAGAGTAGAATTTATTGAAACATGGTGTGAAATTATGTATAATTTATTTTGCTGAATATTTTGAAAACTGCGCCACTTACTAATTTTTTTTTTTTTTTTTTATATGAATACCTTACAAGAGTCCCAAACTGCTCCCAACCGTCTGGAGCCAGTGAGACTATGGCATTCCCAATTGGGGAATGTTGTGAGGCTGAAGGTATTGGGAGGGGAAGGAGAAGGGGGAGAGGTGGGGAAAAGGGGAAATACCTGGCTATTCAGATCTGGTCACCAAATACTGCTAAAAGCCATTTCAAGTCACGTTTCAATTCTGAATGGTGGTCTTTCACCAGGGCGATACTGAGAGTATCTTCCACTCTGGAACGTGCGCAAATATATTCTATATTATTTTTAAATGAATTAATTGTGAAACAACACAAATTAATTAAATAAAAATTACTTGCGCACGCCGGGATTTGAACCCGCGACCTTCGGATTCGTAGTCGAGAGCCTTACCCCTCGACCATGGAGGCTGTCTAATATTACTGGTTTATCGAGATAATGGTGTTAAATCAGCTACATGCTGCGTGCTTTTTCAAAGAATTTTAACACAGATGCATTTATCTTTCTTTTCAGTCTCAATCTTTCAACACCTAACAATTATAAAACCTCATCAGTTTTAATTAATTTGCATTATAATTTACCATAATCCATAAAACCTTGCTTAAAGGTAAAAAAAAATGTTTTTGCTAATCTTTTTCATTCCTGTTTCAGAAAGCCCCTGCTGGTCGGGCTACCCCCTAGAGGCAGTGTGGTATATCTTCGACTGCCTCGCCGAGCCCTGCATTACCTCAGAAGATCCCGTACTAAGAAGTCCTAGAATATTACCCTATTTAGATAATGTTTTGGAAGAAACTCACACAACCATACCTCCAAGGTGAGAGAATCACACTCAAGCTTCGTCAATTTTTAAGTTGTTCTGATTTTAAGAATATGTGTTTGTGCAGTCATAAATTTTTATTAATTGTGAAGTTTATTGTAATTATCCTTCTCCTTGCGGCTGAATAATACAGTAATTTTCTTTATTTTGATTCTCATAAATTCGTGTCACATATTTGTGACCTTTGTGAAAATTTTCTTTTTAGCTGTCTAAATTTAACCAAGAGAAGCTTAGTTTTTAAAGATTGGAATCGTATTGACTGATCCTACACATCAGTTTAAAACCCTCACAACGTTGTCCAAAACATGAACAAATAATATTCAGTCCAGAAAGGCGTGTCTTATTTTGAAGTCTAAAGTCAAGACAAGATACAATTTATTTATTCAACTGCTATCAATACCGAATATGCAAATATTTTTCAACTTTGAGCTGCCAAAATATATCAACTGAAGTGCTGATTTTCAGTTGATGCTGATATTTGCGTCAATTTTATTTGATTCAATCAAAATTTAGCTATTCATCTTTTTCAGATATCAACATGTCATGATACCGGGCAGCGATAAGGAATCCTATCTCTGCCTTGGTCTGGAGGCGGCACTTCTTGGGCTGGGTCGTCGCCGTGCGGCCGGTGCCAGTCTCGCCGCCCAGGAGCGCTCGCTCCATGTGGAGGAGCGGCTGGTCGGACGTATGCACGCGCTGCAACCCGACGTCCAGCTGGCCACTGTACTGAAGCGGGTGGCGCAGACGTTGCTGGATGCCGGGCCGTCTAGTGCGCTCGGGACGCACGTGCCACCAGATTCTGCCCCCGCACATACGTTTGCGCATTATTTATTTCTCGCGCTGTTGGATTTCCATCCTGATCTGGCTTATAGAGTGGGATTAAGGGCTATGAGGTGATTAATCCTTTATTTTATTATATTCCTTATTCTTCATCATACCGTTGATAGTTATATTGTAACCTTTCTGCCTTTCTCATGAGCGATGCATGTGACAAAAAGAGAGGTCCTATCTTCTACTCTTGGGTTTACTACTGTTAAAATTATTATCCATAGTCCTAATCACTGAAATACAACCTTAAAAAAAAATTGTATTGAATTCAAATGACTAAACATTTTTTTTTTTAGACTATCAATTCTAGAAGAAGAGCAAGCTGGTGGCGCTCCTGGTTGGGCAGGTCTTGGTGCGGCGGAAGCCCAGCAGGCAGCCCTGGCATCCGCTTTGCTTGGCGCTGCCCGCAGCGATCCGGCCCGCCTCGCCGCCGTGTTGGACGCTGCTAGACGGCACGTCCGTAGTGCCGCGCAGCTGTTCCGTCTGGCACAGGACGCCCTGAGATATGCCGCTCCGGCCGACGCGGGCCCTAGACACCCACCACTACTAAATGCGGCTTTTGAATTGGGATTACAGGTGAGATATTTATCACATCTTATGGCGCATTTTCACCTAAAAAAACTATTTATTGTAGGTATTTTCAGTAAATTTCTGTATTCTATGATGCTTCTTTTAACTTGAAACACATTCCTTTTTCCTGGGTTAAGTGGGCGAGGGACGTCGGAGAGTTATTATTTATTAATTCAAAATAATGATAGTATTATTACGCAATACGATAAACATAATGTTTGTAAATAGAAAAATATTTATTAAATATTTTATAAATTTACATAGGTTTAGTATTTATCAAAATCAACAAGAAAAAAATTCTGAATTAATGAGTATAATGACTTCATAAAATGTTCAATAAGAAATAGATTGAAAGTAGATTTATTTGGCAATGTTGCAAATGACTATATCGTCGCCGTGGAGTGAAAAGTCACTAACATTTTTGGTAAAAATGAGTTAGATATGTCAAAGTACATAATTTTGAACCCCGCATCTATTGAAAATGTCGATATCCCCAAATTGGTTAATGTCATGGGTGTAAAAGTCATAGCATAGAATCAGATTTTTTTATTTTCCGAAAGTCATCAAACCTCTTAGTTATTTGTCGCATACAAATTATCCAGTTTGTATTCAAATACATTATTTGACTTAATTAACAAAATAATTTGACACTTTTACGCGCATTGTATTACCAAACAACTTAATTAAATACATGGAGTACATTTAGTTATTATACATTCTCCATTATTTCGTAAAAAGTCATCTCCTTCCTAAAAACATTAACATTAAAATCACTTAGTGACTTTACGCACTCTAACAAAATTTCTAAATTAACTAAAATATGCATGCAAAAAATCACTTAAAGTAAATAAAAATAACTAAAACTTTAAACTCAAAGGAACCGGTATTGCAAAAAATCACTAAATGTATTTTTCGTATTTTTTTTTTACATATTTAGGCAATTTAAAGATTTAGTTGTGGTATTATTACATTCATTAAGACTCAAAATCTATTAAATTAAAACCGTAACTATATAAAAAAAACTTTTATTAGCACCCTTAAATATACAATTAAAAGTGCAATCACAAAACACTCATTATCTCAAAACTATTATTTTGTTAGTTATTGACTTTTCACTTCACGGCGATGATGTATCATTCCTGGTGGAAAGTGATGAGCCGAATTGTTTATGGAACCGGATATCTTTGTTGTAAATAATAATATCATTTTGGATTTTCAGGTTATGAGAATGACGCTGGCCTCACTGAACTGGAGGCGTAGGGAGATGGTGCGGTGGCTGGTGACTTGTGCCACGGAGCTAGGATTAGATGCCTTACTATCAATAATGCAGAACTGGTGAGGACTTACTAACCTTCTTTTTCTTAAAGAAAAACAAATTAATATTTGGAACGCTGCGCTCCCGCGATTTAATACTTCGTTCGTGTGCCGAGGGTAAATTAGCGCGTGCCTTAACTTATTTGGTTTTTTGCATAATTATGTTTTTGTAATTTTTACCATTTAACCAGATAATGCGTTTATTTATTTATAAAAATTGTATACAGTAAAACATCGTTTTTACGTTTTTCAGGGGAATGATAAAAAAATGTGTAAAACTGAGAAAATGAAAAATGTATGGAAAAATGGAATTGTTAAGTAACTACTCAATTTTAGATTAAACCATTAATTCCACCTGAGGTGCTTTCTTTATTCACACTGTAATTGATATTTTTAATGTGTTCCATTTTATAGGGGTCCAAGACATTGAAGATATAAAAGTAACGGAAGTGAGTTTTGATATTTGTTATTTAATAGCAATCGTTCGGAATTCTGGGTGCTATGATCAAAATACTTAATAGTGTTTTGGTTCTGTTTTACAAAATATGACTGGTTATCATGACAAAGTTGCTGATAAAAAATGACAGCATTTACTGTTTTGATAAAATTTTGATACGGCATCTAAAGATTTGGCATTAAGTTACATGAAATGTGATATTTTAGGTAGGTAACTAGTTAATTTTTTGGTTTATATTAGGTATGTACCTACTGGCTCCGGACAGTTAAAACAATTTAAAAATGTACATTAGCGACACCATCGACTGGAAAGTTAACCATGTCAAGCTGTAGATACCCCACCCCCTGCGGTCCGCGAACATATTGAATATCGATAATTTGGCCCGTCTGCTAAAAAGGTTATGCTTCACTGATATAACGGATGGGGAACTCATTGTAGTTTTTGATCTATGAATATAGATAAGTTAGACTGGAGAAGAAAGTGATCCTATTAATATGCTATGTGCATACATATTTCCAAATAGACATTTAATTTGTGAGTTTCTTTACTCCAGCTAGTTGTAATCTTGTTCCTCAATACCATAGGTACCAGCTGGTCACTCCGACGGAAGCGACGGGGCCGGTGGCCACCACTGTGATGTCCCACACCACCATGATCCGGCTGAACCTCACCTTCGAGCAGCAGGAGAAGCTGTCCAACTGTGCTCGAACCCTCGCCCTGCAGTGCGCCACTAAGGTATTATACCCTTCATCCGTATTTATGACTAGTATATTCATGGCTGATGTCGCCATGTGAACAACCAATCCTTGATTTAAAATATCCTATCTAACTACATATTTAACGTGGAATGCCTTTGTCTTGTTTCACACTCCATGTTCTTCTCTGACTCTGAACTTTACTCCATTTTGCTTCTATTTCTCATGCCATATCTTCTCGGGACTTCCCCGACTTCTTCCATCCACTTGTTTAACATAATGTTTTCTTGTTCACTCCTTTTCCTGATATTCCGTTCACTGTCCAACTGCTCCATTTAAAAGTAAAAAAATAAGACGATAAATCAACAAACAATCGTCTTTCTTGAACATTGTGTTTGACTTAGGCACTTCTAGTATTAACCTCCAGATATAATATACAAGTGTGCTTTATATTTGAATTTCATTGGGTTTGACAGAATCAAAATTGAGCTTGAATAATACATTCATTAGAATTCATAATTCATTAAATTTGAACTCGACACTATTCTAATCTCAAATATGTATATTCCAGGACCCAGCAGGCTGCGCCCTTCACGCGCTGACCCTGTGCGAGGGGGCGGGGGGCGCTGCGGAGGCGGCCTACCAGCTGGTGGCGGGGGCAGCTGCCCGGGGGGCCTTGGCCCCCCAGCAGCTGTTTGCCCTGGCCCGCTATCTGCAACATCGGGCTCATCCGGCCCGGGCCTACAGACTGGCACTCTTGGCCATGAGGAATCTGCACCTTACGTATAATCAGGTAGATAGTTTTGTAGCATTTGTATTTATCTTATAATTGACCTAGTATCACAGATATGTAAAATGGGGTCTGTGAGAGTGACATTATCATAATAACAATTTTATAAAAATGTTTTTTTTTCATATTCTTAGCCATCATAATAGAGAAGTAACTAATACTGTTTATTTTTCAGGACACCCATCCGGCCATCAACGATATCCACTGGGCGTGTGCGCTCGCTCAGTCTCTCGGTCGGAACGAGCTGCAAGGCTTGCTGCCCCTCGTGGTGCGCAACGTTCAGTGCGCTGGCGTACTGGCCGACGTCCTTCGCCGCTGCTGGCCCAGAGGTGGCCGCTCGGCCAAACCTTCGCCAGCCCTGAGACCTTTGTTAGACGCTGCGTTAAGAGCGTACATCGCCACTACTCACTCTCGACTGACTCACATATCTCCCCGACACTACGCAGACTTTATAGATTTCCTCTCCAAGGCGAGAGACACGTTTTCGCTAGCCCCAGACGGCCAAGCCCAGTTTGCCACGCTCGTGGCCGATATGAAACTCAAGTACAAGGGGAAGAAGAAGCTCATGTTCCTGGTTAAAGAACGGTTTGGCTGATGTTTGGAGAGCGTAGAAGCAGAGTGACACAACATCTATTGGTTGCGTAAGAGACAGTAAGATTATTCGTTGTGCTTTGAAATTAAATCGCATTTCAGCAAAGACGTTTTATTTGTGTAATAAATGGAGCGGTCAGCGAAGAGATGGCGTAACCCACAATAACACCTGACTGAATTTTAATATATTAATTGCAAGGGGTTTAAAATAACATGTTTCATCAAAGAGAAGTGGCTAGATCAACTATTAAACAATATTTAACTTTGATTTCAAAGCGTTCTTTCCAACTTTGAATAGAACATGTCCACATATACGACAGTTTTAAATGCATTTATCTCAACTAAATATTTTTTAAATTATGTCACTTCTGCGCCGACTACCTCAAATATGTCGCTGTGTCTTGATGTTGTCAAATGATACTCATTTGAAGAATTTGCCTTCAAGAAGTGCTAAATTTATGTATTTTCTTTTAAAAACACTTACTTGTTACTTCTTGTCCAATTTCGACCACTCTGCTTCTGACTGTAAATAGTCGACAAATAATATTGTAAAAGAATCATATCACCGTGTTTGCAAACTGTGTTTTCTCTGTAGTATATTTTATTATTACGATAAGGAATGATTTAATTAGACCACCGATTGATTGTAAATGAAGCTATTCGTATCCCCTATGTTATGTTATGTTATGTTAATGTAGCAAAGGCACAACGTTCTATTGCATGGAGCGAATAAGACTTGTAACTTATCTTGTGCCAAAGTATATAAATTTGTTAATTTTAATTCAAGTAATATTCTTACTTAATTGACATTTATGTGATCTCATTTTTGTTTTAGTTTTGTAAATATTAGTTAGCAACATTCAAGTGTAATGATTATTATGGTTATTTTTTAGGGAGAATGCCAAATCAGCACCGTCAGGAGTTTCTTACATACGGCATTTTCCAAAATTATTCATAAACATATTGGTGAAATAAGCCAGCGTTGTGTAAGTATGTTTTTAACCTCCAAAATAACCGAGCATATCATATGCCGGAATTAGAAACTTGTGCTGGGCGCCATGTTCTTTTAATTATCTGTTTATGGTTATCTATCCATCACTGCTTATGAATATCTTCAAATACTGTTATTTGACAATGACAATGACCAATTGTCATCATATATTCCCAATAGGATCACCGCAAATCTTCAATGCATACAATCACTGTCTATCTAACTAAAATCGCAGTCAAATAACCAAACACTGCCTTTTATGAAGTAATTTATTATTTAACGGGTATAAGGTTGAAGCTTTTCTAACTTTCCCTAAACAATTCAATACTTAATGGGTTAAGCATGTCATTGCCAAACCACTTCAAGATGCCTTAATTCTGCTGTATTTTGAAAGGATTATTTTTTCTCATTTGGAAACCCAAATATGACTTATGTGGAGATGGATTCACATTGACATTATAATATACAATTATTATTGTGTGCCCTATGAAACGATAACTGGTTTAATTAAAATAATGAAGGTCACAAGAACTGTCAGGTTTTCAGTCAGTCTGCGCACTAATTGATTTCATTCACATAAAACCAAAGATTTTTCATGCAGTTTTATTATTCATAACATGCGACATAGATAATTCAAAGTTACTATTAGGAATAAGTGAAATATGATAAACCGCTTGAAATTCTACTCTCCAACCTATGTATTATATCTTTGCGAAAATATAATAGTTCTTTTATGAAGAGGTTCCAAAACATTACTGAATTTTTTTTTTTTTCGTGGAATTAATACGACAATCAAACATTTGGCTAAATTGTAATATCTGATTCATATTTTTCTCTTCTTCTTGGGCAAACTTTTGACAAATATGAAATTCTGTTCTGTTTGCCATCACGAATATGATCATAATGTATCACGGCCTTTGATTTCCATTCCTTACCTTTCCTTGACAGTATTAATTTTATAGATAAAGTCATATTAAGCTTGTTTGTTGAGTGATCTGAATCAAGTACGTGGATAATGATTGATTCGAAAATACTCTAATTTCTTTAGTTAAAAATTAGCATTTTTTCCCAGTAAACTTAAAAATAGTGATTATAAAAAGATCACAGGATCAGCATCAAAACAAAAATAGCATTATATATTATATTGGAAGTATATGGGGAGGGCCTACACTGTCAGGAGATTTGTAAATTTAAACTCACTGTATTATAAACTTGTAAAATAAGTATGCTAAATATATAGTTTTACTTATATATATATATATAAGTATTTAAAAATAAATATCGACTAATAGTAATCTAATGTACCGAATTTTCACAATGCAATTGCAGTGCCATTATATACATACATATTATTGTGTCTATCTTCTGTAATATTAATAGCATAAGAAGTATCACTAATGTAAAGTTATCTGACTAAGTACTAGGGGTAGGAAAAAGTAAATACAAGAATGCTTCCCTGAATTAGCGGCAGTGAAATAGTTAGGGAGTCGGTAGGAGAAGCTGTCTGTGTCACTCAGTACAAACGGGGAACGTTTAGTAAAAGATCAGAAAACATAGTCTTTTCCTTGCCTATAATCTGACAAATATTTTTTCAGAAGACGAAGTTCAAATACAATTCAGAGTTAATAAAGTAAATCCATGTTCGGTTTAATATAAATTTGGTACACGCGGATGTGCCGATTTAAATATTTATCGGGGTTACTTACTCGCTAAGTAAGGACAGTGATTTAGATATTAAGTACCAACTTATTCTTAAGCTTGATTATCGTTAAAATTAATATTCTGTAGGATGACGGTGAAAAAACAAAAGTTGTTTTCGCCCGTGAAATGATTAGTTTTATAAGTAATTAATTCTCATATTTTTCTTGTTTAGATATCTGTAAAGGAATATTTTTTGCATGATCTGTTGTTTATTTCGCTCCTTTTATTGGTGGTGCCAAACTTACGAAGAATATTATTTGGACGGATGAGAGCCTCTCAGGTAGGTGCAATTTAAAGTGAGATCGTCAGACTGCGATATTGTATGGGTATAATCTACTATTTTGTTTTGTTAGAACTCTATTAAAGTCTAAACCTTTAAATAGTTTGACATCTTCTGTTTGTAGTTGGTAAGGAATCGTTGCAGTCCCGAACTAGAATCTTTACTTATTGTTTTCTTTTTATTGTTTATGGTCGTTTTGTTTATTGATTGCACTTTGAGTTAACTTCTGAATAGTAAAGAATGCCTACTGAAATTATCTTGTGAACACCAAATTATGAATAAACTATGTATATTCAATAGCACAACTAGTTGTAGTAGAATCCATTATCATCATCATTAACATCCTTCAGTCTCATCTCATTCCACACAAAGTGTGACATATCGCATTGTGTTATTATAAGAAATGTTAAGTTATGTCTTCACCCACAATTCCCACTCTGTGCTAAACAAAGTGATTACTTATTCATCTTAATTATTATTTATTGTACAGTTATTGTATTATTATTATTAATCTTTATATTAGTTTTTTACTATGACTGTATGTCGTATTTGTGCATTTGTCGTAATATTTGTTTCTGTTTATACGATTTTATTTGTATAAATACATAATATAAGTTGTAAACAATGAATTTGTTTTTTTATTTATTTTATTTATTTCCCTGTTGAAAGACCACCACCACCACCACCATTAATTAAAACTAGGCAATTGTGACCAGATGTGTATAGTCAGGTTCTCCCAACATTCCTCTATCCTCTCTTCTTCACCTTCCTCATTCCTTTCCTTATTGAAGAAGTCATATTGCTAACTGACTCAGGCGGTGTCCAGATAAAAGAAAAAAGTTTAAAAATCTTCATACAAATACACCTAATTTTACTCGGTTAGGTACCTACTGAATTCGTAAAAATTAATTGAACATAAAGAATAACACATTCAAACATGAAATTCTAAGTGACAGTTTTTACAAAAAAGAACATTGCATTTTGCAGTCATCAAATAAAATAAAATTTTGAAAATGAGTGTAGACATGCTGTTCATTGACAAAAAGCGGCAGGCAGAGGTTTATTCATTTTATGAAGTAAGTACAGTAAAGTTTTACAATCGTATTGCATTCTTAATATGCATTTAATTTAAAAAAAAAAACATTTACTGAACTTAATTACAATAAGAAGCAAGTAATTCAGTTGGGGGAGACACCAAATACAAAAATTATATACACATAAAAATCACAAGAACCACATGATGCCATGTTCAAGGTTATTTCATGTAACATTTGCTAATAGATACTGCCAATCCTATGATGTCATAACCATTGGCAAACGTCACATAAAATAACTTTTAACATGGCGTGTTGTGATTCTTTTAATTTTAACGTTTTTTTTTATTGCAAAATGGTAGTTTTAAATGCACTATTTGGTGTCTCCCCCAACCGAAATAGCTGTTTCTTATAGTAATTAAGTTCAATCAAAATTATACAATTGTAAAAAATTACTGTAAGTAGACGTGTATGTTATACACAGATGCATTGTAATATTGAAAATACAAGCATTGTATAGGACCCTCAAGTTGATAAATATTTCACAAGAGGGGAATTGTCAATGACATTACAAACAAACATAGCCTTGTTGTAGAGTTCTCAAAGTATTAAATAATAGATAAGCTATTGTCTTACTTTAATTTAGATCAGATTTCGTTATCAAACTGTCAGGCTGTTTGTTGTCTCCAACCAGATCGTATAAATAAGTGCCAAAATGCCCTCGTATGTGATGAGAAAGTTTATTCATTACATGGAAAAGACTAGTAAAAGCCAAGAAATAACATTTCATTTGTAAATGCACACATATTACTTATTATTATAAATAATAAAATCATTTCGATTCTTTCCTGAAGATTTTAATTGGAGAAAGTGAGATAGCGAACATAGCACCACATGTGCATAAAGAGAACAGCAGGTTGTTTCATACAGCATTCCGTATTCATAAATTTGTAGGAATTATATATTGGGTGACCATTCGTATTGATTTTACCAGTACAATACTGGTTTTTGGCCCTCCGTCCTGGTTAGTCGTTATCTCAAATCAGTCCATTATTGTCAATCGTCTTAAATTAATTCCTAAAAATTGCACTACACATTTTCAGAAAGTGGGCCACGCTATCATGAAATCAGAATCGGTTGACACCTCCAAATATCATAAAACTGGAAACAATTATTTGGCAGATTATAAAATTCAGAGTCCGCCAAGCCACACAACAATTTTTTTTCGATTCTCGGGGAATAAGTTTTTTTTTTTCAGAAACGATTTTGTTGGAAATTAAACCGGTACATGTACCGGTTTAAAAAATAAATGATTACCTTACATCTCATTCCCACCCGTGATGTAGTATGTAGCATTTGACACACAGTTCTATCACTATTTTGTTCACACCCACATATTACTTAAATGTCTATCTTTGTCATACGTGACCAACGTTTGAAATAAGAATTGACTGGAAACGTAAGAGTATTTATTACTCGCGTCACATTTTATGTTAACTTCATTAGACAATAATGTGTCTATGTTTGTTATGTCATTGGGCGTTGTAGTAAATTATAATTTAATCTTTTCAGGCTTGTCAAATGCAACGAAATTACTATAGAGGTTATCCTAAATGCGAACACCCATTAGATTTCTTCAAGAAGAAAACCAATTCATGGCAATCACCACCAGAGCTTACGAGGTACTAAACTGATCAGAATTAAAAATAAAGTTATTTTTACATGAACTCCCAACAGAAATTCCCTCAGGGTCCATGTCATCTTTGGGGATGCCGTGTGGTGGATTATTTTTAAGAAAAGGTTTAAGTCTTGAAGAGATTTATGTTGTAGGTGGGAGGAAACACAAAAGCCGACAAATCATTCCACAACCAAGGAACGTAAAGATTTATAAATACAACTCATTCTCATGTGGTCGGTAAAGAGAGAGAGAGATACTATCAGTATTACCCCGGGTAAAGGCCACCATTTAATTGTCATTGACCAGTTGAAGGAGGACCCTGGGCCCTGGGATAATTGTTACTTTTAAAAGAATTCACAACAATAAAAAAACATTTTCATCAAGAATAAGATAATATCAACAACTCTTTGAAATATGAAACAGATAAAACGGTAACAGTTGCAACTGGGACATATTATCTGTTGTCCGTTTCAAGCACCCAAAAATACACACTTGATCTGCTAATGCGAGAAATACTACTAGTGTTTTATCTGTAAATTCTATACGGGTAGTTAGGAATTGCACAAGGTTTCAAAAAACACAAAAATCCTCAAACTGTAATCTTTTAAATTCTATATGAAATACAGTAAAACTTGGTTATAACGAGCACGAGGGGACCGAATAAATTTGCTACTTATAGCCGTTAGTCATTATATCTGAAAAGGTTTTTAAAAAACGTAATTACCTCTACTATCGATATATTCGCCAATGTATAATATCTTTTCAAAATATTGCTATAAAAATATATATATGTGCATATTACAAAAACATACACTTTTTTTATTGATAAGGTATTTGATTTATTTCAATATTTTGCTTTCAAAATATTGCTATAAAAATATATATATGTGCATATTACAAAAACATACACTTTTTTATTGATAAGGTATTTGATTTATTTCAATATTTTGATTTCAAAATATTTAAATAAATATATATAATAATAATAATAATAATATTTATTTGAAAGTTATAAGGAATATGTATGTGCCTATTACAAAAACATACACTTTTATTGATAAGGTATTTGATTTATTTCAATATTTTGCTTTCAAAATATTGCTATAAAAATATATAATAATAATATTTATTTGAAAGTTATAAGGAATATATGCGTGCCTATTACAAAAACATACACTTTTATCGATAAGGTTATAATCTTTGATTTATTTCAAGATTTTGCTTTCACTTTCTTTCGCTTTCAATTTCTTCTTCAAAACACTTAACACATTGTAACTCTAATCTCCCGGTTCGGGGTTTCCAAGAAAAAATAACTAAATTGTCCATCATATACTAGCTAGCTCTGCGTGTTGTTTGGGTCATAAAAATATCTCTTGTCATAAATCACCAGCTTGTGCGATTTTAATTGTCATAAAACAGTGAAGCACAACCTGTGGCCCAATTCGTGCGGCCCCCGGGCGAATTTAGTACAGCCCACGTGGCTTTATATAACTGCATCTATTTTCAGATATTTTGGTATGTACATATTATATTGGACGTTTCGGGGTCCGATTCATAGACTGTAAAATAGGGGCCGGTCAATTCGTTAAAGCCGCTACTTGTCTGCAGCTTCAATAGTTCAGGAGCGTTCAGGTAGCCGCCAGAATGCAGTCCAGTCGTAAGTAGGATATATTCTGTGCGGACTACTTTTGTCAATTGGTGAACTCTGCTAGGTCGGTTATCCAATGGCAGGAAAAGGCGATGGTCAAGGGCATAGCAAAGTAAAAATATATTCAAAGTATAGCAGGCAGGAAGCTGTGAGTCAGAGCGCAGAGTCGTGAGAGAGGCTGGCAGGTGATGATAGGAGAGTCGAAACAAACGTTCGAGCGGGAGATGAAACAAGAGTGATTAGCCATTTTTTTTTTTTAATGATCGCCCACTTGTATTTATACAAAAGCGCTGAGCTGTTGTTCAGAGCTCGGCGCCAGGTGTCGGGCGATTTTATTTGTCGCGTGTACAAGCCATTGCGATCTCGACAATGGACGACACAAATATTTATGAGATGTCTCTATCCACGTTCTATCCTCTGACCCAAACTACTTCCTTCGAGCATGTTTATTTAGATAAAAATTATATAAAGGGATCAACGGGTCCCCGGCCCAAACATGTTCAGGGGAATCTCTTATACAATTCTTAACTCTAAATATGCATTGTCTTATTATTACTAATCATGTTGAAAGGAGCCCGACCTAATTCTCTATATCATTTATTTTTCTATATCTTTTGCCGAACTCCCGTAATATAAATCTAAACATGAACAAACATATAATCGTAATATTATTAAATGTGGAAGGTGGTTGCACGATTCGGCGTTGAGAACCGAGACACGGTAGGGTGAAGGAACGTAAGTATTAAAGTCCCTTACTTCCCCTCTCTCCCGCTATTGTACCATCTACACTCATAGGAGAAACACTGTGCGCCGGTGCACGTGCACTTGCAAGTGTTGGGAAAATAGAAGACGATAACTATCATTGATAAAACGTCATCGTTTTTTATTTCCCCCATGACCTCGCCCGATACACATATTTCATAGAATTTAGAAGATTATAGTTTGAGGATTTTTGTCTTTTCAAACCTTATAATTTTCCTAACTAATATTAATTATGTAATATTGATTGAATCATCAACCTACAAAGTGATGTTTACAGCCATTTTGTGTTGCCGGTTAAGACTAATTGTTGATACAATTAAGTTTATAAACTTGAAGTTATTCATAATAAATTGAAATCATTTGCATTTTATCCTTTTAAATTTGCTAATAATTTTGTGATTTCCTTTCAGCACATATTTGGAATTTCCCTTCTATCACGTGGTGTATAAAAACCCAGCGACTTTAATGAAAAAAGAAAATACAGACAATTCATTCACAGCACGCTACACTAAAGATCCTGCAGTTAATTACAAACGTTAATACATACAACAAACTATTGAAAGACATTCACTATTTAAATTTAATGTTAATCTCTTATAACAAATTACATTTAGAAGATATAGTAAAGTTTTATAATTCAGACTCTTTCTTGAAACACATAAATGATTGAAATGACACTTCGTTTCAACTGAATTACCTCAAGAAACAATTATTTATGTCAGCGGAGATGCAAAATAATGCATATAAATTCATTTAAAGCGAAGAGTTAAAGTTTGAGGTTTTTGTATGGAATTGTTAGGTTAGTTTTTTTTTGTTTTTTTCTCTTTAAACTCAAACTAAGAACCTGATAACCTATCTTATATATAATTAATATACTGTATTACATTTAAAATAGGTTATTAGGTTTTTTGTTTGGGTTTAAAGAAAATAAACGAACTTACCCAAAAGCGAGTCTAAATTGTAAAACTTAACTACTTTTAAAATAGCTGCCTCTCTCATTATCAGAAAAAGAGTAACATTTTTGTAAATAAAACAATATAATTATATAAATTAATAAATAGTTCTCTCTTTGGTAAAATTTCTTTCAGTATTTTATAATATTTCTAAATATAGGTGGCCAATCTGATGTTATAATACGATTTCAACGTTTACAACTTGAAATAGAAGGCATTCTTGAATTCGGGCATTTTGGTAATAAGATGGTTGAACTCTATTGGGCCGAGACTTCCGATGTACTGAAGATCCATTTCATTCAAAAGCTGGAATACAATAAATCATAAATCCATATTAACCTTTACATACCTGAAGTAAAAATTTTACGTACGATCCAAAGAGGGGGCACTAGGTTCCCCTATAAAATTGCGAAGCTACCATGACTTTTAACATTCCTTTTGCCCATTCCAGTAACGTATAGTTATTACCGTTTTAACCGGACAATCATTAAAAAATTCAAAACAGTAAAAAAGATGGTAGATAATTTCGTTGGAATTTGATAGATATTATTTAAAAAGTAACGGGATAATATTTATTAAATGCAGATCGATTACTGAATAGCGTTTCTAGGATTACTTAAAATGTAGAGTATGTGATCTAAAAAATAACTTAGATATCGCAAAAAACTCTCCTTCGGACTTTTTTTTATATGAATACCGCACAAGAGTCCCAACTGCTCCCAACCGTCTGGAACCCGTGAGACTATGGCATCCCCAATTAGGGAATGTTGTGAGGCTGAAGGTATTGGGGAGGGGAAAGACAAGGGGAAGAGGAAGGTGGGGAAAATACCTGGCTATTCAGATCTGGTCACCAAACACGGCTAAAAGCCATTTCAAGCAACGTTTCAATTCTGAATAGTGGTCTTTCACCAGGGCGATACTGAGAGTATCTTCCACACTGGAACGTGCGCAAATATATTACATATTATTTTTAAATGAATTAATTGTGAAACAACATAAATTAATTAAATAGAATTTACTTGCGCACGCCGGGATTTGAACCCGCGACCTTCGGATTCGTAGTCGAGAGCCTTACACCTGGACCATGGAGGTCGTCAAATGAAAATTAATCAGCCTTTTCCATCTGAATTTACCATCTAATATCTATTATCGAGATTTTTTAAAACTTATTAATTAGTAAAAAGCATTATGTATAATATTTGTAACTTACAATTGTGGCAATCTTGACTTTGTCCGAGTTTTCTATGAATTTTGTGGGGTCAGTTCTGTCCCAAGTGAGGCGATCAATTGTCTCACACAAATCATCGATATTTATTTGTTTATCATTGTCAAGATCTGGGAACAGTCATAAAAATATTTAATAACATGGATTATTGGGACTTTTCTCAAGTAAAATTTTTTTACTGTTGTTTCTGTTGATAATTATTTTTTCAATCTGTAACAAAACACAAGATAATCACCAAAAATCCTAAAGGCCCACGCAGCTTTGACCGTGTCCGGGCAGTTGTTACTCATCACCGAGCATAGATCGAGCATGTCTTCAAAGGAAAAACAGTTGTCTTTCTTTGATGAAAACACGTCGAATATTCGGTCTTGAAAAGGATTGAACTGGAAAAATTATAATGAAAATTAGTGGCATAATGATTCGAATTATGGGCCTAATAAATGTGAATAATGGTTACTTTTTTTAAATCCTTTGCAACAACAATACTTAATCCTTAATTCATTATGTAACTCATTTGACTAGAAAACATAGCAGGACCAAATCTGTTGCTAAATAAGAAAGGAAAAGGCTTTAATTTAATCTGCGAGTATTTTTTGCGCAAATATAAATATTGGTGTAATCCTTCTTGTGGTTCTAATGTTGAATTCGAAATTCCATATATCAAAAGGAGATAAAATAATTACTATGTTTACTATACACTTATTCATTTATTGTGTTTATGTAAAATGCCAAAAATAATTTTTATCATTATTATAAATATGAAAAGTACTTTTTCAAAGTTCTGCCATTTATATTTAAGCGTCAGAGCCGTGTCGCCTGTCGAAAGTATTGTCAACGATAATAATAAATTAAATGTACTCACCTTTAGGACAGGAAACTTTTCAACAACTGCCTGTCTGGGAAACCTGTAGTTGAAATCATAGTTCATAAGCTCAGGACCAATTGAGTGGAATCGCTTCAAGAGACTAGAAAGGAATTAACAATTTTACTTTTAAAAACCCCGCCGCTCTTTATAGAAATGTCGCATGGGAGGTAACTTGAACATGTAGGTGCTCTAAATACCAGTGACTTCGACACAAAATACTGGCGGCAATGAGGTTGTCTCCTAATTTTTTATTTTGATGAAAATGTATATGTATATGTAATGTAAAGAGTTTAGGACAGTAAAATTAGTTTTTCTATATTTCAAAAAATGACAAAGTGATGATGAGTTTTCATAGTGTACTTAGCAAAAACAAATACTCGCGACGTCTTGAGACACAATTCAAAATTCGAATGGCAGTAATACACGCTGCCACACCAGTCATTTTATGTACAGTGACGTCATACACTTATCGGCCGGTTGGTGAGATTCTTCCGGAATAACAACATTTTGACGGCTTATATCTTCGGTACTATTTGGTATTTTCAAAAAATTATAAAAGTTCTGTCCTCGGCATACTTTAATGAACATTTGCAAATAACATGAAATTTCATTGTAGAGGACAATCTCATTGCAAAGGGAAGTCGTCCAGTTAGCCGCTTCAGACAAAGCTGGGGAAAGAGAGGCTGGTTCTGCAATGGACGGAGGTTGCTGAAGTAGCACAAGACAGGGACGCCTGAAGGCAACTTATCGAAGCAATGGGTCACCGACCCGAATAGGAAAAGGGAAAGAAGTTGAGATGAGACTTTAACACATTGTTTGCGGGAGATGCTTAAAAGCGTCTTTTGCATACTGTTGGTAGAGAGCGGGAGACGCTTAACAGCACTTTTGTATTTGTACAATATTGATAAAGCGCAGGAGACGCCAAAACGCGTTGTACACTTAGAGTAACAATATATTAGGAGAAACGTATGATGTTGGTTATTCTGTAATGTAAAAATGAGGCGTCAGCTCTCGTGGGCATGTACTAGGTACCCAGCAATTCGTGGAATTAGGGTCAGGTGGTCATAAAACATGCACTTGAAATACAATAGCTGTAGGATAGACATTTCGTTTTTATCTTCACATTTCGTCAGTGTTATAGAGATATTGTTTCGTTCAAGCGTTCTCTATGACTAAATGGACAATGCGACAGAAGTGCAGTTTTTTCAAAATTTTTAAATTTAAACTTAAATATCATAATTGTTTATCCAAAAATACAAAAAAGTTGTGACCAGATTATAATAAAAGATTTCGAATAAGATAAAATATTGAAAATTTTATTTAAATTTAATCAATAGTTCACAACTTATAGTTATTTTACATGAAACGTAATTTCGCGTGCAAACCTGATTAAAATTGTACGCTCTACGGGGCAGATTGATTAAAAAACACCCCGCAAACAATGTGTTAAAAAAAGTGGAAAAATTAAAAATATCTACACCGAAATGGCATTTAAATATTCATACTTACTATAGAATTTCTGCCTTGGACATGTATGTGAGATCAACATAATCGTCCAAAGAATCTTCGGTCAAACCAGCAGCTAATTGCCTGTTGCCCATGATTGTTACTAAAAATGACTTTCTTTCTTTGAAAAATTGGAAACAGGAAACAACAACACTCAGGTGTAAACAATTTATGCTCAAATATTTAGCCGAGGCATTGTCGGTGCTATCTGTCCAATGGCTTATAACTTTGATAACATTCACAAATAAGCCTTTACTCGGTATGTATTGATATGACTAAGTGATAAGCGCTAGTATTGTACGATAACAGATGATTAGTAACTTGACTCGCGAGTTGATTGCAGGTAAAGAGGTGAATTGGTGGATTATCTGTTAATGAGCATATTAGAAAGCTACATGTTTGGTAACAAGTAATTAGTCAGCCCTGTAATTGCAATTACTATCTTATATACCTGGGAAAAATGACAGAAATAATTACAATAGTATATGTTCACCAAAAGATAAGAACAGTGATAAAAAAATGCTGTTTGGTGCCATCCAAGGCTAGGGACCAGAGCTGTTGGAGAACATTTGAATTTAATCCCACCCTGGGATGTAGCGCCGTAACGATATCTTTTATTTTGTTAAAATTGCCGAGAAAAAGCTCAAATTTGTAATTAATACGGGATACGAATAACCTGACAATCTTTTAAAAACTCCTACTACCATCACAGTAAGTGGAGGATGTTGCTTGTGTCGTGATGGAGGACTTAGGTAGCCGAGAAATTGAACTCATGACGCCTGGGTGGGAACCAGATGCGATGCCAACTCAGCCACTGACCGATCGAGTTGAATTTTAAAATTCAATAGCAAAACACAAAAGTGTTTTTATTTAATATCGTCATAGATTAATCCATTCCTATACAGGGTGTACCCGACAGACCTTAACCAGCGATTCCTGAGCTTATTTGGAGTAAAAAATGTACACGTAAGTCATTTTGGTCTTAGGTGACTTTTTCACCGGCGAATTACGAGATCTGTTTCAATCTTTGACATTTAGTTCAGTGGCGACGTGTTATAGAAAAACATGAAGTATAAAAATTATATATTAAATATAATATCTACATTTTTTACTCCAAAGAAGCTCAGGAATCGCAGGTTTAAGTGTGTCGGGTGCGTGCTGATACACCCTGTATATTGTTATATGTCAGCTTGAGCGTGCCAGATTTTATACTCTTGCTGAGTTAAGGTTTATTCACATCTACCGACACCGCATAGCGCCGAACAGTGCAGACACGACAATATTAGTTGCACACATTCATATTACAGAGTACGTAAGCGTAACGTATCAGCACATGCGGATGGGCCGGCATAGGCTTAGATTGTCTGCTAGAATATTTTAACATTGCTGGTGGTCATTGAACGTCTGCGCCTGCGCGGTTAGCAAGAACACATACCGTTAGTACTGTCATCTTCGTCAGTTGACATCATTAGATGCAGATATTGCTAAAACCGAGAAGATGGATAACGATAAATGAATTAAACAGACATGGGAATAGGATTATAAAATCCTCAAATATGTTGTGGCTGACGCTAACGCTCGGTTGACAGCCGCGCTTGCGTCTGTGCTGTGCTGGTAGATGTGAATAGACCTTTCGTGCAGCACAGCACGTGTTCATACTAACTGCGCAGGCGCGGCCACCAGCAGTGTCAAAATATTTTAGCCGACAATCTCGGCTGGTGCTGGTTCGTGCATGTGCGGATAATGTATGCAACTAATGAACTGTACTGTAGATGTGAATAGACCTTTATGGAGGACTCGGCTAGTAAAAACAATGTTTATAACATAAATATTTTTTATTTTAAAACAAAGAAAAGGGTAATCATTAATGCTATCCCAAATATTTACAAAAACCATTAATGATTACAGCATTAAAAATTTATTTACACTTGCACAAATCAAATGGACTTTTTTTATGAGCAGTACATATATAAATACATATAAATTTCTATTATTTATTACAAGGAAGCAAACTGAAATTGGTATTTTCAAGTAAAAACTGCAATTATTAATGATTTATTTTTACTTCAAAATGCAGTTGCAGCCTGTTATTTGTTTGAGAAAAAGCTGTTTATTCATAATAATAAATAATAATGACAAAATTAGGGCGTAAAACAGTAATCTCATGTTCAGAAAAATAAAATAAACAAAACAATAAAATTATATTAATAAGATCCCACAATTTTTTTTAACATAAAGTATCCTGTCAGCCCAGTGTTCTATAAATTCTTAAATTGTGGGCGTTCACTGTACAAAATTTACATTAAAAATGTTTGAATTATGAATGTGACAGGTCGGCTTGCTGTAAAAAGTCATCAACTAGGAAAGCACATTATTTATAAGATTCTTATATTTAAAGACATTTTAGCTGCTTTTAAAATTAAACAAACATATGCTCTTGCAAAACATTTTGCAAAATTTAAAAATTACTAGTGTTTAAAGTAATTGGGTTGACTTCCCTCTATAAAACAAAGCAATTAAATTGACTCCAAAAGAATCTATAAAAAAAGTTCATTGGTGACTTTTCGCAGAAAGCTGACAAAATATTGTACATATTTGTATTATTAATTTTTTCAGACTAGTAATCTATTGATTTTTTAAAGATATCACAGAATTTAAAAATAGCCGGGAAGATTTAAATAAAAATATGAGTTACTATTTTTGTTTGAAAATCAGGGTTTGATAAAATCATGCAATTTGAAAAAACTTTTAATAACAAAGTACGGATATTTAAAAAGGTTAGAATTTTTGATAAATCTTAAAAATTGCATGTTTAACTGCCCTATCCATACAGACGTACGTGATACGGCCGCTATATTATCGCCCAAACGCAACAAGCCGTATCCCGTACGTTCAGGTACAAAAAAACTATACCCAAAACCCACAAAACATTTATATACGTCAAGTTTGTTCCTGCGTCATCTCGTTTAGTATTTCGAGGTCAGCTGAAGCTAACGAATGTGTTCGGGAATTTTCGTCTCTCCCATACAAGTTGGAATATCGTAAACATGTATTGTTATTGCGAAATCTAATGAAAAAACCCAATGTTTTTTAACTACTTTTTTAATAATAACCCAAAAAACGAGCGGTTAATATATAAATAAATAAAGATCAAAAGTGGAATTTAAATCCCAAAATGAAGAAAATAAATATTAAAATATTACTGCACAAGAAATCAAGCCAAATAGTTTTTATGCATTTACTTTGCATGGAGTGCTTAATGAAAACATTTGCATGGCAGTCATGATAAAAATGCTTTTTAGGGTTCAGGCATTAAGATTGCAGAGAACTTAAAAAAAAAACGATAATAAAGGAAGGCATTTTAATTTAAAAGTATGATTTCATATTTTCAGTTACGATAAAAAAAAAGTCAATAGCATTTATAGGATAGCGAATGTAACCAACCGTAAAACACATGCACTGGTAATTTTTTAGAAATATGTATGTAAAATAACTGAAAACCATTGAAATTTTCCGAGAGTTAAAAAGTACCAAGAAAATGTACCAACAGAAAAACCCTACCGCAAAATTTAATTCATACTCTAAAAACGCCACACAACTATCCTAACTAAGACACGATTTTATTCCTAGTCAATACTTTAACGTTACCTATAATTGCTTGGATAATTATTAATATTAGATGCTAAGTATGTATTAATATTATATATTGTATGTACAGCCATGCGCAATTACAATTTGAACAAAAATATAATTGCACTATATTTATCAATGGACAAGGCAAACAATGTGTCAAACAAGAATTTGGTCAAGTTTAAATTATAATGCCAAGAAGTGTTTGTTGTAAATGTCCCTAGCCGCCTTCATGGTATGGAATTGATTTCATAAGTAACTAAATAAGTAAGTAAATTGCCCAAAGCTAAAATTTTATAGAATTAATCAATTCTTTATAATGTCAACACCGTGTAAGAGAAACACAAATACACCCTAATAGGAATAGTGGAGGGAGAAAGGTTGAGAAGTGTCGACTATTACAATCTAGTTACTAAACATAGCAAAAGCCATTTTAAGCAACACTTTGATTCCAAAAAAATATTTCGAATTGAATCATACATATGTGAAAAAATCCATATGAATTTAAATATAGTGAAACTCTCTTAAGAAGTTTTCCAAGGGACCGGAAAAAAAACCTCTTAGGTGCAAAACCTTACATGTGGGATAAATTGGGTTATTTATCAAATTCATTGTTCAAGGGACCGAAAAAACCAAACTTCTTAGGCATGAAAACTACTCAAGTGGGAACTTCTTAAGCGAGGTTCACTGTAATGTAATTTGTACTATGCCAGGTTTCGAATTGGCAATCTCTGGGTTCAAGGCCAATGTTCCTGTTGCTGTAGAGTTCATCAAAATATAATAAATAATAACAACATACATATTTAATCTTGGCAAACTGAATGTATGTACAATACTTTCCTACAAAAGAGACCGGAAAAACCAGAGCTGGGAAATCTTATTTGTGGGTTTTACCATACCATGAATGTAATTTGTGGCAGCGAACTGGCAATTCATTTTCAGGATATTAAGTATGTTCACTTCTTAGGTCACCTACTCGAGGGGTCTTCCATGTTGTCAAAACTGATTTGTCTCCTGGCCCTCAATTTGTTATTGTCTCTAAAAAGGGAGGGTTTTTTGAGATCGGGGTTAGGTCCAACACTGGCACTGTTTGCAGACTTGGTGTCTATGTTGACCGTTTTGTCCTGCAAAACCGTCTTCTTGTTGGTGCTGGCCGGGTCCGACTTGAAAGGTTTGACCTCACCGTAGGAATTCTCGCTGTTCTTGCTGGCGTTTGAGGCGACGTGGTGCTTGCTGGGGTCGAAGTTGGGCGGCACGTAGCCTGTGACTTTGCTGGGTGCGGCGTTCAGCTGCTTGTTCTGTTCCTCAGCGAAGAGTTCCTCCACGGTGCGGCCCTTGGTGACGGAGAACACGTGGAGCCTGGCGATTCTGGGAGAGATAGTGAAACATTTATTTAATCATTGATGATAATATTAACAAATATAAAACAGAAGGTCGCATCTGGGAATCGAACTCAGGACCTCTGTCTTACCCGGACAACACTCTAACCACTGAGCTAATGATAATTTATTATTTTTTGTAATTTTTATCAGTATCAATTTAGGTATTATAGTCTACGTTCTTTGCAGAATCAGTGTAAAATATTGTTCCCGCACGTGGGTTAAGGCAGGTCGATGTTGCCCGAATCCTTCCAACCGCGAACGAACTCAACGAACGGAGTCGCCGCACCGCAAATAGTTGTCCGCTGGCCGCCGCGACCCGAAGCATTTGAGTTACCAGCGTGCATACTTTATTTGTTCCTTGAGTTTTTTAACATTAAAGAAGTCAATTTAGACAAATGATTATGGTAAAACCGATGAAAGGTTACACCATTGCTTTTTCCATCTTTTCCAGAGCAACATGTCCAGTCATGTGGGCATTTTGCAGTTATGTAGGCAAAACTGCAATAGGAGATCCATACCCGGCGAGTGCTTGGAATCGACTGAAGCCCGTGTTATCTCTATGATGCCAATTGGCCGCATGTTGTTGCTCACATTTCGAAAGAATGTTTCTCCATTTATATAATAGAATATAATAGATTCAATAGTTGCCCCATAAAAATCGCCAATGTGATTAACTGGCGGATGTGATATTCGTAGGTTCTTTAAATAATACTTAATAAGTGTTTATTAACATTTAACGGTGGATTAACATTTATTGCGTGCAGGGGGCGAAGACAAAAGAGAGCAAGAACACACACACACTACCTTATATAATCTCAGCATGCAACACTCATTTGAACACATCACAGATACATATATCCGAGACATTATCTAGATTGCAAATGTATTCTGGTAAAACTTTTCAATCATACAAAAAGACAGCAGGGAAAAGAATATGGGAATTAATGAAAAATAGTATTGAGTAATTTATTCTTAAATTGAAATATGATATTGATATAAATGAGAGAAAATAATGTCTCATTAGCATCCTGAGTTTAATTCCCCGGTGCGACCGATACCTTTATATTTTTTATTTTTTTCTATTTCTATTTATTATCTTTATTAGGGTTTATTATTCTTCTTAAGTTATTCTAATAAACATTTATTTACTTTAATTTAAACAGTAATACCTGTATTACCTATGCACATGCAACTATAGACGTTGTTAAGGCATCGTAAATTAAGGCTTTGGTATAACAGAGGTTATATTGTTATCGGGTTCTACGTGGATGATTATTAAAAAATATATATTTATTATCTATAGTAAAGCTTAAAAGCAATGTATACAATATATTTTTTAGGTTATTTATTTTTATTTTAATGAAAATAAAACAATAACTTTGTTTATAACCACGAGGTTTCATTTAATTTTATTAGGACCGACCGGTTTCGCTTAACACAAGCATCATCAGGGTACAAAATTTATCAGTTTGATGATGATGCTTGTGTTAAGCGAAACCGGTCGGTCCTAATAAAATTAAATAAATTCTCGTGGTTATAAACAAAGTTATTGTTTTATTTTCATTAAATATGTGTAACCACAAAGAGACTGCTTTCTATCAAAATATATTTTTACTTTCTTTTCAAAAATATTTATTTAAAAATTTCGAGTTTTGAAAAAACTTGCACTAAAGTTTTTGCTATTATGTTTAAATTATGTATATTGGGTTTTATTGAGATTTTATTGAAGAAATCGATGCGTCTCAAAAGCAGCAAAAACAATTGATAAAAAAAAACTTACATGTGAGTGAATACGGTTTTTGAAAAAATTGTCCTCAATTAAGAGATCTGGGTGGGCCGTTTTTAGTAAACTTGGCCGACATTAATAGTATGGTATAATCTCCAACTTAATAAGACTCCAACTCCAAGACTAATAATTCTAATATATATATAGCTTTATACCATCTTATTCCCATACCGGTTCCCAAATGGAAAATATTTGCATTACATAATCATTATTTTCAAATCTATGATTTCATACAGATTTGCAGATATCACAATCAGTAATACAGTCTGGTCTAACTATAATATTTTTAAATAATCCGAAATAAACACGCAACACTTCCACATAATACGTAAAGCAATGACAGCTGCCAGATATTGCACGCTAAACTGAATGAAAATCGGTATCAAAAATAGAACAAGTCCTATTTTCCATATCGAATCTGTATGGAAAGACGACCTGTATGAAAAAAAGTATTGTGTAAAACGTTCATAAGAGTAGCAGAGGAGATGACCTGAAAAGAATTACCGGCTTCGGATGGATGAGCCGTTATAAACTGGAGACATTTGAGGGAGGATTATTTCCAAAGCTAAAAGTCTCATGAAGGACACAGAAATTGTTTTAAAGTACAATAAATAATTCAAAAAATGTTGTGAAGGTAACTTACTTCAGCAGTGTGTCACTGGTGGATGAGAAAGGAGTTTTCAGCGCACGCAGGTGAACCGGCAGCGTGCAGAGTTTCCTGGTAAGGCGCACTAGAGCCGTGGCGTACTGCTTGAAAAACTCGTGCGACATGCCGATACCGTGCGCCCGCAGTGCCTCCGCTACCGCCCAGAGCAGTTTCTACAAGAAGAGAATGTTGTTATGTATGGCTAAAATATGGTAACACTTGGGGGAGTAAGGCTCAGAGATATGTACATAAGTAAATATCATTTGAACTTTTTATGTTAGCTATTTAGAGTAAAGTGCACTTGAGGTGGAATGTCACAAAATTTCAATATACTAAAGTACTTTAATTTTATATTGAACTAGCTGAAGTACCCGGCGTTGCCAGGGATTATGAATGGTTAGGAGTAAAGTTTTGATGTTGTGATGTGTTACGCTATCCCTACCCATACCAAGTAATTTTTCTCTTATTTTGAACATCAAGTGTGAAAAATTTCATTAAGAAAAGCGCACTTGAGGTGAACCTTCACAAAACTGCACTATAGAAATTAACTCTTATTATTATTATTATTAAATAACAATATTCTGCTTTAAGGGGTGGGAAAGGGGGTAGTTTTTCGAAATCTCATGTAGACAGTGACCTTTCTCTTTTTTCGAAAGTCAAGCCCGGAATAAAACTGTAGAGATTTGTATACAAAACAAACACTGCCCATTTTTCTTTATATACATAATAGAAGATGTGTAATTATTAGCACTGTTTAAAAGTTTGTTCGCTAGAATTATCCATCATTATTAATCACAAGCGAATGTGGTTTAAACAATGTCATAGCTAGGTGGACTCAATTGTTTAAATCAAATTGCTGGCAATAATTAAAGGAGGATGACTCTAGCGGACAAATACCACTTGCGGAAATAACTCCTTTTTAAATGAATATTGTTTAAATATTTAACATTAAGTAAAATTTGGGATGCCATACTTCTGCAACAGGCAAGTAGGACTAGAATAATAAAGGCGAGCTTTCCTTGTAGCGGATATCTGCAATGCAATGGCACAAACTGAAAAATATTTCTCTTTTTCAAGCAACTATAATCAATATGTTGCAAAGAGATTACAAAAAAAAACCAAACTTATTTAGCTTTACGACTATTGTAATATGTTACGATCTTCATTGTAAGAAAGTCATTACAACCGAATTAAACATACCTTTTTGTTAATATCAGTGAGTTCTCCATTGGAGGTCACATATTCCGTTGCTCTCCTCGTGAGGGTCCCAACCCTCTCGCTACAGCTAGAACCGATCTTATCCCCTCCAAAGGTCAGACTCTTCTGCAGCTTGGGCGTCGCTTCTAACTCTTCGGAGAAGGAGTCATCCAGTCTGGTTCGCTTCCGTCCGATATTGTCCACGGAGAATCCACCAATCCTGTTGAAAGACACCGCTGCTTTGCTGTCACTCCTCGTGACATTTAAATTATCACTTTCGCTTTTAACCGGAGATCCGAATAAGGCCCGTTTAGATCGAATCACTCGAGAGGTAGAGGGTCTGGGTGCAGAGTTGAAAGACTCAGGTTTAGTTACATTCTCTGGACTCAGAAAGAGTGCCCTTTTAGAAGTTTCTCTGGTCGGTTGAGATTTGATCTTTATCTCGGTAGTGATGCCCAACCTTTTAGCTGCTAGTTTCTTCTGGGCACTGCTAGGTGTCCCTTTGCCTGGAGTTTTTTTACCAGGGGTTTTTTTTCCAGGAGTCTTTCTACCGGGAGTTTTCTTTCCGGGGGTCCTCCGCATCCGGGGGCTCTTGCCCTTGTTGAGCTGAGATCTGCTGGCGGGATTATTGCCAAACTTTCTGTGGGGGAAGAAACTTTGGGTGAAATTTGATTAGTATCGGAATAAAAAAAAAATTGAAAAATGATTTAAGTTAATAAGTGCTCAGAGTGAAAATATAATGAAAGCAATTTAACAGCCTTTTGAAATCATTAGCTCGGAATAGCGTAAAATACCAAAAAAAAGCATTATTTAAAGGACGATCTGCTGAGGAAGGAAATGGTAATTTACAGTTAGAAATGAATAGTGCATATTTCAAAGTTAAATCACAAATAAAAGCTGCATTAATTAGTTTGATTTTAGCAAGAAATATTGACAACAAATAACAATTATGATAACATGGGAGAGTCAATGACACTCTAAGCTACAAAGGTTCTAAGTATCAAACAGACAGACATGGAAAATCTTGTGCAAAAAGCGGGCAAATCCGCTCGTCTGGAAGGCACTTAAGTGTGTGTACAAAGCCAAGTTGTTAGTCAGATTCAAAAAGAAATATAAAAAATAGATATAGCAGTGCTTTAGGCCATTTGCAGACAGGAAGGTAAAATTATTTCCATTTGATATGTACATATGTATATGGTGAGATATTTAACATATTGTAGTACATATTTCTTATTATTTAATATGATGTACTTGGATTTACACCTTCATTATTTTTATTGTTCGCTGTCGTATGAAAATCGCACAAAACCTGACAGGAGTAATCAACAAGCATTTTTTCAGGTTTCAATACAATAAGGCTGAATTTGGAACAACAAAACCTATTCTCCCCGGTAAAACAATAAAAAATTTGAAAAGCGGAAATTTTTTAGTGCAATGAGTATTTTATAATGATTTCAGCAACTATGTAGGTATATGGTATACAGCAAAACCCTTTTATAAGGTTTAGAAATTTTCACACTTTTTCCCAGTCCCTTGAATAACTTTATAAGAGAGCTTCACTGTAATTTGAAAAAGTGTTAATTTATCCCAATTAATTGATACGAAGTTTAGTGCAAAGTTTCCCGCCAGCCAACAATCAGGTTAGTAACATAATAACGCAATGTGACATATTTACTTTCTATCGATCAGGATCTGGCGCCTGTTAGTGGGCTGCGGCAGGCTGGCAGCGGTGCAGAAGGCGGCCCGGCGCTTGGCCAGGTGGCTCAGCCTGCGGCCGGGCGAGGGGGCTCCGAGCCCCCCGAGGGTCCCAGACCTCCGGGGCACTCGAGAGCTGGAGGCTGATGGCTGGAGGGTCACGCAACTCGAGGCCGTCTCGCAGCCGATGAAGCGGGAAGAGTAACGGGAGAGGAGCAGGTCGATATGCTCCGAGTGAAGGGTGGAGTTGTAGCTGGAAGAAAAAATTATTTGTTTACACAAAGTTATTGATTCCGTACACAAATATGCAATTCATACAAAATGAAGGATGATAGTGCAATGTATTTAAATAAATATGGTCAATGAACCCTCCAATATAATGGACTATTTATATTCAAACACAGAACAAAATGTTGTTCAAAGTAAAAAATTATGAAAATGTGAAAGCATGGATTTGAGAAGCAATTTTTATATGGATTTTTTATGTACATTTATAAATGAATAACTTAATTGAATTTGTAGTTCTGGGGAAGTCTATTCTATTTTTAATGCTACACTTGTAATTATTTGCACTATTATTGTATTGACTTCCACATTTCTCATTTCTGTACCAACTTTTCGTAACCTTTTTTCTCTCTATGGTCCTACTGACAAGCTAGCTTATCGGGTAGATTTTTTTTTTCTTTTATAAAATACTACAAAAATAAATAAATAAACAATATCTTATTGTGGACTTAATATTATTCCTTGCAAGACTTTTAAGGTCAAATCTATAAAAAAAAAAAACTTATCCAAACAAGTTGTTCAAATATTGATTGAAGTCAGTGAGGATCGAATTTATCCACGCCTGTAAAAAAAAAAACAAGTTTGTTCTAGATAATATAAAAAAAACTACTGATAATGTGCGGTTTGGGCATTGCTTTAATCTGACCCGTTGTCATTGAATATTATACACACCTAAATGTAAACATTTTACAAAATGTGTCAAAAATCAATTGTTGGAATGTCTCAATTACTGAATAAAATTTTATTTATCAATGTTCTCTAGATGGCGGTGAAGTTAATTAACATAAAAAACTAAATATGTATTTGTATTTTAAAATATTGCAGATGACCCCAAAATGAGAATCAAATAATACTGCTACCAGCTTACTGCAACTTACATTTGTATCATTACATAATTTTTTTTTATCACTAATGAATGACGTTCAAACTTAAATACCAATATATTTCGTTTTTTTTCTAGAGTTAGTTTTCATAGTTAAAATTATTTTCAAAGCCTGCCAAAATGCTCCAAATCTATAGTCGGTCGGTTATGATCAGTTTAGAGGTTAGAATGTCAAAACATAGGTGAGCTTTACCATACATAATTTCATATTCTATTCATAGTAAACCATAACTAAACAAAAAATAAAAAAAATTATGTACCCTTTTAGAAACTTTAACTCAAAGAATAATAATAGTATTGAGCATTAATATTATCATAATATCCGTATTGGTAGTATAGTTGGTTTGCTCATGAATACTCAAATTTATTTCACTAATAATAGTTTTTTTAATATTGAATAACAATTATAGAGCTTAAAGTCACCCAAATTAAGTTTAAATTTCGCCAAAACTAAAAAAATACATATTTGAAATACAAAACAAAAGTAAAAAATAAAAATGTCCATACTAATTCAAAAACAGAATGCGCACGTGTCGCCAGATGTTCCAAATGCAATGGCACAAACAGAACAAGGTGTTTTGATGAGATGATTTTTTTAATTCACTTTTAAATAACGATTTATAAATTATATATAATGAAAGTTAGATATTCAAAATCGGCGTTTGCTGATCTTTTTGAATATATATTTTTTAGGCCAGTATATTTTTCAATGGAGTTTGTTATTAACACCTCTCTGCAAAAAAAAAAAAACTAGCCATAAAAAGTTGAACATTTCTTGAACTACGAGTATCAACTAAAATATTCAATTATTTTGTGGCATATAAATAACGATTTTTAATTCTATGTATAATAAATAATATATAATAAAAGTTATATATTCAGAATCGGCGTTTGCTGATCTATATGAATACATATTTTTAAAGCCATTATATTTTTCACTGGAGATCCTTTTATTGGTAATGAATTGTATGCATTGATTCAGAAATACATATTCGCATGTCACGGACAAGTTTACGGTTATTGGTAGGTTATCAATCTATAAACGAGGTATGTATAATAAATAACTTTCTATTTTATGATAATGGCACACATACTAAATAGGTAAATATTTATTTATTTTAAATTATGTATAAACTAGTCTTAAAATGATTATACTGTTTTTTCGCAATGCATGATTCACTCCTTTTTTTCTGTAAAGGTATATGTATATATGGTATGTATATATAATAATTTTAAATTCATATTACATTTTGTACTCTGAAGCAATTCATGTCATGGACATATTTGTACTTCAACATAAATCAAGCACTTAACCCAAGGATTATTATTTTTGTTATTAAGAAAGACAAATATTCCCTGGTAATGAACAACCTGACAATATTTGAAAATTTCCTACTACCATCACAATAAGCGGAAGATGTTGCTTGTGTCGTGATGGAGGACGTAGCCAGATGAAGAATTAAACTCACGACATCCGAGTGAAACCCAAACGTGATGTAAACTTAGCCACTGACCGGTCAGATCTAAAGAAGACTGAGCTAATACAGAATATATTGGTCATCAATGCATAAATAATTAAAACAATACACTTACTGCACTCCGTGCCATCTCGATATAAGTATTTGCGGCCAGTCCTCATTGGTGGCGATATCCTCAGATCCATTCAGATGCAGAAACCCTCTCGAGTGTGCAGCTCTCCCAGGATTATCGGCGCATAACGTCTCATTCTCATTGCCCGTCTCCGACATGGACTGCTCAAAGGTCTGCTGCATCGTGTTCTCCAGGGCCATGGCCAGCGTGCTGGAGAGGTGGGGGTCGCAGGAGACATCGGAGCTGATCCTCCTCGGAGGGGTCATCGATGCAGAGGCTTCGGGGTCGAGGATCTCTCTGGATCTGGCATCTTGGGGGTTGTTGAACTTGGGCAGGTATTTCTTGTAGCGCTCTATGATATCGACGGCAGTTAGCTGACATATGGTGACAGACGGAGGTGGCAGTACGCCTTGTAAGGTTCTCTGGAATATAAATAAACATTTAAGTAAATTTCATATCTATGGTCAATATAAGATAAGTGCAAAGCTGATGATTTTGTGATAAGTATGTCATTCCAATAAAATACTACTACTCTTTCGTCTGATACAACTATGATAACTCTCATCTTATACATAAATGGTTTACTGAAACAAATACTTCAGACTTTCAATTTATAGGGACAATTGAGAGGTGCAAACTGTTCTCCTGAGTAATGTCATATGTTGACTTAATAATGTTTTCATTGAGGAGAGTCATCTAAAATCGGTGACGTGAACAGAAGTGTAATGCTAAATTAAATCATAATGAAGGAAGGGCGGACCATCACGAAGAACGGATCGAAGGAGTAATCAATCAAAGCTAATATGCACAAATAAAAACATTCTTATCAGTTTAATTCCAATGACGAACAACTACTTCAGTCATCGGAGAATAATACAATTTAATTCATTTAAAGCGCGGTAAAGTTTGAAGTTTTTGTATTATTTTTAGGGTAGTGTTTTAATTTAATTTTTTTTAACCTAAATGAAGAACCTAAAACTAATTTTACACGTAATTAATATATTGTATTATATATAAAACAGGTTTTTAGGTTCGTAGTTTGGGTTTTTTAAAAGATATAAAAAACTAACCTTAAAATGAGGTTATTTTTTAGATTTTCACAGCCAAATGAATTTTCTTGAATAGTTTTTGGAATAATATGCCGTGTTGCACTTCACCTCCTTTAGCGAACGTTTCGGATAGCATTACAGTGTCCATCATCAGGACAGATTGTGGTGTAGTGTGTATTTATGTATGCAGAAGTGATACCGTGTCGCGTGCGTTAATCCTTTTAATAATAATTATATTTAAATACCGGCCCTGAAAGGATTAACATGCGCAACACAGTGTAATTTCTACATACATAGATACACACTACACATCCGCCCTGATGATAAACACTGTAACGCTATCCGAAATGTTGGCTACAGGAGGAGGGGCAACATGCCATAATATCCCAAAAACTATTGTGCATATCTGCATATTTACCAAATGTATTTACATATTTGTTTAGATGTTTTATGGTACGGTGGGTAACATAACATTTTGTAGGTTAATTAAGTGATTCATAGGTGTTACATAAATGTTAGCTAATAATAATAATAGTTGGATGACTTGTATAGCGCCGTTTTTGTGAAAAATCACCTCAAGGGCGCTGTGCTAAGGGTTTGGAAGGTAATCTATTTAAGTTCAAAACAAAGATGTTTGTTTTTTGGAGAAATCTAGCATTATTCAGATTTTGATAATAAAACTGATTTTGGATATGGAGTGGGAAAAGGGTGATTCATATAGAAAAAAATGATAACAAACTTTTTAAATTACAACATTGGCAAGTAAAAATGGAGTTTTAGAAAATGTTTGCATACCTCTAATGATTCTATCAGGAGTTTATCACACTTTTCAAACTGCCTCAGAACAAGATCAATCTTGTCCTGTTCAGACTTTTGATCATTGTAGTCATCTTCATCATCGGAGAATATGTTGGGAGACTGTGCACCACTATTGTATGAGCTGTCCATAGATTCCCCGCTTTTGTTGTGGGACAAAAGTTGCGGTTGAGCACTGCCATCTGGAATTTCATTTTTGCGGGATTTCAAAGGACCGACCGTTCCGGTGAAGGTAAAGGCCTTGGTTTCTGCCATGCAACCTTTATTCACTTCAAGCTCGTCCGAGAATTTAAGCGGCAAATTTTTGGAGGGAATATCACTAGAAACTATTTCACAATCAGATGGAAACTGGGAGGCTGATGAGAAGATTGTGATTACAGATTTGCTACTGCTCCCAGAAGCACCCGGCGAAGAGTTGGAAGTCAACTCATCTGAAGATTTGTACGGCAAATACTCGGAGGATTCTTCTTTATGCGTGTACTCCCTCGGCAGGGTGTATTTGTATTCTTCTTTTGTTTCTTTGTAATCCACAATCGGTTGGAGCTTCTGTAAGTGTTTCAATGTTCCGTTGAACGTGAGCTCGGTATTAGGAAGCTTAAATACATGATTGTTTGAATCACAGTTGATCACAGAAGAGGGGGTGGATTGGGACACTGAAATATTATGCTGCAGATTGTTGTCTGTGGCGTTATTACTGTTTTCCATGGTCATGAAGGAAGCGAGCGAAGGTTTGTTATCTGACACTCTCTGGGATTGCTTGTAATCTTCCTGCGCACAAAGGTTTACTTTGTTTATATTTGAACAGAACAGGTTGGAATGATCCTTATCCAAATGTTCATCGGAGTGAGTCAGAGGGTTGATGAAGTGGATGCCATTGTCATCGGGGAGATTATTGTCCACGAGAAGGCTGACCCCGCAGTATGACTCTTTGAGTTCAAAGTTGGCGGGTATGTTAGGAACGTAGCTCTGTACGGAGTTCTGGAGGAAAGCGCCAGAGTCTATGAGAGAGGCATTGTGGTTGGGGAAGTGGTTCAGTTCGCAGATCTCGTCGTCTTCTATCTGGATATGTATGCTGGTACGCTTGGATGGGAAGTAGTCTTCCTTGGGCGAGCACAACCCGGCCGTGCCTACTCCATCGTTGAGGGAGCAGTCGGCCCGGATGGGGTCGGAGGAGGAGCGGGAGTCC
This sequence comes from Halesus radiatus, assembly GCA_022606495.2. NCBI lineage: Eukaryota > Metazoa > Arthropoda > Insecta > Trichoptera > Limnephilidae > Halesus > Halesus radiatus. The sequence continues at coordinate 24,830 of JAHDVE020005740.1, read as the reverse complement.
GAGTCCAGGATGACGTTGAAGCTGCTGCCGGGCTTGAAGAGGTTGTACATCACGCCTCCGGGGCCATTGGGAGGCCGTAGGTACTTACTATAAGGATGGATGGACTCAACTAGAGAATCGCAGTTGGAATCCACATTCAGCCCGGGTGTTTCCATGCTATGACCACCTTAAGAGCATCGTTCTAGTTCTGGAAAAGAAAACATCGATTTAACCACTTTTTATTGACAACTAAGAAACAAGACCTAACGATGAATCATTGTATTTGTTGCTTGTTCTTTTCTATAAGAATTATAATATAATGTCAATCACTTTCATTTTTAACACAAGTAGTTCAATGTATTGAGCAAACGGTACGTATTAATAATAGTTAATTTCTATAGTGCAGTTTTGTGAAGGTTCACCTCAAGTGCACTTTACACTAACTAACCTAACCTAATATAATTGTAAAATAACCGATATACTATGTAGTATATCTGTTATTATAATATATATACAATATGCAAATTAATACTATGACATACAATATTCATGAGCAGGTATTATAAAATAATAATTTAGAAACTAAGGGTGTAAATAATCAAATATATAGTAGTTACAAATAACAAGAGAAAATTATATGACATTATATACATGGTTTTTCACTGAATACTAATGGAATTAAATAACAAGGAGAGAAAACCGCAACTAAATAAGCTACGGAGGATTAAAAGAAAAAGAAAAAAGAAAAAAAGAAAAAAAAAGAAAAAGAAAAGGAAAAAGTAAAAGAAAAGAAAAAATGTCCTGAAATTCTGTTTCTACGTACACGAATTTATGTTTTATGTCGGATAGGATTTTTTGAATAATTTTGTTTTCAATACCCGTTTGAACTCTGCTAAATTCTGAATGTTAGCAATATTTGGGGGAAGCTTATTCCAGATGACCGGGCCCGATATACAAAAAGCGCGATCATAGTACACGGGTTTATTTGACTGAGAGGGTTCAACTAATCGGTTAGCAGCATTCAAATCTGCTGACCTCAAAGAAAGCAGTCTATCATGTCGGACACAGAGTAGGTATTATAGTTGTTTCTGGAATATTCATAAAAGGGGTTTATTCAATTGAACCCCTCTATGCTGCCGGAAAAATAATATAGAAAGAGATACATTTATGCCAGAACAAAAAGTAGTTTATGCCACTCTTACTAGAGTGGTTATTATTTAATTGGTTAGATTTTTAGAGTAAGAAAATAATATTATTTAGACAACATTATTGATATAATGTCATGTCATTACATTTATGTTGATGTTTATTTGTTTATGACTACGTAAAACTATCAGTTTTATTGCATTTTATCTTGGAATAGAGCCAAGACGTTACTTGAAAGCATGGAGAGGTACCAGTACCAGTGTATGAAAACTACTATGCTGAGACAATTATTGAAGACTTCTTGACAAGAGTGGGTGTGGCTATCAAAAGGATGCTGAGGAATAAAATACTGCGCTGCATTACATTTAAAAACACTCGTAAATGTACTTTTTAAATGTTGCTATGTGAATTTTGGTGCTATAACTATGAATGCTTCATGCAATAAGTATCGTTAAATAAAAGCAAGCAATACTGAATTAAAATTTTAATATACAACAATTTATTTTAATAAATGACAAACTCAAAATAACAAAGTGAAATACGGCTATATTGTACGACGTCAAATAATTTCCATGTCAAAATACTTTAGTTAGCAGGTTTACACATGACAACTAACACTGAACAATGCCGCAAAGGGCGTTTTCACATGTATCATGTAAAAGAAGTCCAATATAAATAAAGGCTTCACATATATAAGATACAAAAACGTAGAATATTTAACTTCATAAATAAGAAATGCCTTTCCCACCATGAAAAATTGAAAATTGCATGTGCAACGTATGTTCAAGTGACGTAGAAAATTATAATGTTGCATAACGTCGCAGTTATCTGTAAATGCGTAATTAAACGTATATTTACCATGGGCCTTCCTGAATGAGAAAGAACTTATTTAAAAACAATAACTAAAGCCATTTATAACAGACATTGACCCCCCTAGTAGCCGTCAGCCATAGATTTGGCAAAAATTCAGATTTGGTGAATAAAAATATCCATAGCTATAGATTATAGATTACAAAATATTACACAGATAGGTACTAGCATAGGGTAGGGAATAGATCATAGATGTACAACTCTCGGGTAGGGCACTCAAATACTCGAATCAAAGTGATGAAAAGTACCAACCTATTATCGATTTTTTAAATCGATAATAGGTTGGTATCTACTTACCCCGCATTGCAACCACGTACATTTTCGCAATGATGGCGAATTAGCATATTAGATGTGTTCACTAATCGAAATATTTTTTTTTATGAAACATGCGTCTGACTTGGTGGCGGTGAATTTATAAGTTCAGTATTTGGTGGCTTTGGTTTCATAAGTTCATTGGAAAAACACTACGCCGATTATGTAAAATAAATAAAAACGGAAATTGGGCCTATATTTATTATACTCACGGGCGCCCCAAATTCTCACGATAAATAATAAGATGGTAATTAAAATATAATTTTAAGGAAAGGTTTCAGAATGATAAACTAAAACAAATGAATAAAAAATAATAACCATAGCGATTATGTTGATAGCGGAAAAAAATAAAGGCTGTCGTCTTACAGTGCTTGTGTCCTTTCACTATTCTTAACAACACAATAAGGAACTCTGATCATTTAAAAAAAATTATTATTGTGACGTTCTGACTTAATTTTCAGTTTTTAAATTTATTTTTAAAGTTCGTTTTCATAGTTGAAATAATTGTTAAAGTTAATTTTTTTAAAGCCCACCAAAATGCACGAATTGGGTGTGACGTCACACGAGTAGTCAGGTTGGCGGTTGAATAGGCGGTAGACTGGTCAGCGGCTGAGTTGGCATCGCGTTTGGGTCTCGTGAGTTCAATTCCTCCGCTGGCTAAGTCCTCCATTACGACACAAGTAACATCTTCCGCTTACTGTGATGGTAGTAGGAGATTTTCAAATATTTTCAGGTTATTCGTAACCAGGGAATATTTGTCTTTCTTTAAAAAAAAAAAAAAATCGATATTGTATGCAAAACTTCGAGACCTTTTATACACAAATTTAACTGCTTTTAATTGAAGGAAACATTGTAGAATATCTGCGTCTCGACACTATTTTGGTGCATTGTACCAAAGTGCAAAAATACACTTATATCCGCAACTGATAAACAATTTATCAGCGTTCCAAGAAAGTCATTGCTACGAAAAAAATTCCCTCAAGCGCCCATAGCTCACATTTGATCAAACTTTTTTAAGACCTAAACTGGGAAACTAGGCCATGACCTAATACGTTGGAAATAGATATACGTATTATGATATTAGTGTTCTGATCGTTCCGAGATATTAAACGATATTTTGGTATTCATATCTATTGAATATTGATTTGGTACGTGATATTAATAATAATAATATTTGCCAAATATTAAATTAAATTTGCCAAAATATCAAATTGGCCAAAATCACCTCAAGGACGCTGGTTAAATGTTTTTTCTCAATGCGCAATTCCCAAATTTGAATTAATTAATCTTCTTCGTTTTACAATTAATTCGTTAAAAATAATATAGTATATTTGTGAACGTTCCAAAGTAAAAGATACTTGAAATGGCTTTAGCTGTGTTTGGTGACTAGATCTTAATATCCCGGTACTTCCCCACCCTCCTCTTCCCTATCGCCCTCCCCTCTCTATACCTTTTATCCTCACAAAATACCGCGATAAGGGATGCTATAGTCCCACTGGCTTCGGACAGTTGGGACTCTTGTGCGGTATTCGCATAAAAAATAGGAGTGTTAGGAGAATTCATAACGCGAAAGTAAATGGCAGAAGAATTAATCAATTAATGCAAAAATGCTATGAAAAAAGCCTTATGAACACCCACCGTGAATAGCATAATACCGACAGACTAATATATCAATATTAGGTAATATCACAAAAGAACAGGTGTGATACAGTACTATTCCAGACGCTCACAAAGCTCGGGGGCTTAACACCTTTCTGGCTAGAATTTTTTTGATGCGATTACAACCCTTAATGCTTTGAATTATGTATGAAGGTGAAAATTAGAATTGCTTGCGTTAATAATACATTAGATAACATTTTGTATTTCGTGAATAGTTGCCTCTCTGATGGTTTACGAAACACTCGAAACAGTTTTCTGTCCATGCGCCTGTCACGGACTTAACAAACACAAAATTTACAGCAGTTTTGCGAGAGAAATATGCGAATATTAATAGGTTTTAAACATTGAGTTACCCTTAATTGCTTGACATAAAAATAAATATATTATATATTATAAGCAATAATAGGTTTGAGGTATAATTAGAAATCCTCCCCTTCCAAAGTCACCGAAGAAATAACCACCACAGAAACTGCCGCCAATGGCATTGTTGTAATGTGAAGGGATATAAATTATTTACGAGCGAAATAAACACTGTAAAACACAGTGGGTACAACTCTTATCTAGTTATAGTTGGGCTCGACAGCTGCGCATGTGACGTCAGAAGCAGTGGTACCAACATGGTGTTTTGATGGTACAGTTTTTAATTCACTTTTATATAACAATTTATAAAATCTACCTAAAATTGTTTATAATAAAAGTAATATATTCAGAATCGGCGTTTGCTGATCTATGCGAATATTTTTTTTAAAAACAAAAATATTTTTTACTGGAGTTTCTTAATACTAAAAATAGCTATTTTACATGAAAAGTAGTATTGTAACTTTATTATAATACAGTTTTGATTAGTATATTTGTTTTTGATTATTATTACTTGTGTTCGGTTGTAGTCCTTTGGAGCAATTAAGGTAATAATTTTTCAGCTGTTTCGGCGTTCAAGAGTTTTGAAAATGGTTTTGAACGCCGAAAAAGCAGTTACAATTATAAAAAAAACTAAAAATGCTTGCAGAACTTAATAATAACATTAATAAATTTGATTTACATTATATTTTAAAAAAGCAAAGCATGCCATGAACTATCAAGACAGCGCAATATAAAACATACAATGGTCGAGAAAAAATTTCTTATGCGGAAATAACAAGAATCTTTAACAAAGCCGTAACCTCTTACTCAGAAATTGCTTCAAAAAAATCTAAAAAATCCACCCCTCCTCAATCTTCTTCCTCATCATTTAAAAAAAAACTGTTGAAAAGATTACGAAACCTAGAGTAAAGAGAAAAAATGCAAATCAAGAATCCCTTTTTTGGTTCACGAATGGGCAACTTCTTTCCACCCCATATCTGATGGCAATGCCTATGAAAAGTCACCAGGTAAAGAACAACGTAACAATGAAGTCATCGACTCTATAATAATCATCCCATTTTTCCATATTCTCCAAACTCTATATTCAAATACCGTCCCACGTTGCTAAACAAATTACTTATATCATAAACTCGACTCTCTGATGAAGATTGATCAGTGGAATTGTCATAGTCTTAGAAATAAGACTGAAGAATTTTTACACACATTAAACTCACACTCAATTGCAGTGGCTGCCGTCTCGGAGACACGGCTCGAACTGAGTCTGATTTCAGAGTCAAGAGATACCACTGTCTTCGAGACGATTGTCAATATGTGAAGGGCGGCTCTGCTCTATTAATTAAAAAAAACCTTTTTCTTCTCTCCAATAGATGTAAAACCAGTTGGTTGTCCCTTTCAAGTGACGGCCGCAAAGGTTTTTGATATTATTTTAACAGAATTTAGACACTAATTTAAAACGCGGGCTGAATGGATACCAACTTCAATTTAGTGGAACTAAGAGAGGTCTTAATCGATCTCACAGAGTCATCCACCGGTGTAGATGGAATTCCATATAGCTTTATTAAAAACGGTGATTTTACCACATTAAACTATTTTCTTTCAGTTATAAATCTGATCTTTAACTCCGGAAAAGTTTCATCATCCTGGAAAACTCAAATAATTGTTCCCATAATAAAACCACACAAATACCCCAACTCTGGACTTTCTTACAGATCTATAGCTCTATCATCTTCCTGAAAATAACTGAAAATATGGTCAAAAGACGACTAGTGGTATGCGGAAAATGATAAAATTCTTCTCAGCTCTCAATTTGGGTTTCGAAAAAGAAAAAGTACGATCGAAAGTGTGTCCATTCTTACTTCAGATATCCAGTTAGCCCTACTCGAGAAAAAACCATTATCGGTGTCTGCTTAGACGTGTCCGGAGCTTTTGAAAATGTTTTATTAGAAAGTTTAAACAAAAAAAATTCAATTATTATTTTTATAAACAATAATTATTAGCCTGAAACACTCATCCAAATTGAAAAAAACCTTCCGAGCAAAGATAAATGTCGCCGACAGGACTCGAACCTGCACCCTTCTGATTCCGGTCAGATGCTCTACCGTTGAGCTACGTCGGCTTATCGCAAAACCCGCCAAGTTAATCAATATATACTAGTGTTTCATTCAATAATTACTGTTTTTATTATATTTTCACCTGTAAACAACCAACTTTATTAGTATGAGAAAGGCTTGTAACGGCTAAATCCCTCAAATAGATGGCGTCGAGACAAATTATGTCTACATTTTATTGGTGAAAATTGCTTTTGACTTGTCAAATATTTATTAATTGATAAACTAAAGTTCTTAAAAACTTAAGACAAGATTTTTGTGCATAGCGCAAAGGGTAACAATTATTATTTTTATAAACAATAATTATTAATCTAAAACACTCAGTCCTGCCGGCGACATTTATCTTTGCTCGGAAGGTTTTTTCAATTTGGATGAGTGTTTTAGATTAATAATTATTGTTTATAAAATAATAATTGTTACCCTTTGCGCTATGCACAAAAATCTTGTCTTAAGTTTTTAAGAACTTTAGTTTATCAATTAAAAAAAATTCAAATTATAAGCTTGACAGTTTTGTAATTAACCTCCTTCTTACTAGGAAAATCCAAATCCATGTTCTGGATTCTCCTTCACTAGAAAGAATAGTAAACAAGTGTTTGCCTCAGGGTTCTGTCTTTAAAGAGGTAATTAGACGATACCTATTTGTACCAGACATGTTGAAACTTATTGTTCGATCGTCCATCCAACTCTCCGCCATTGTTCAGATTCCTAAGGATTGGGACCACCCAAGAAGTTCGAAAATTGTCAGACTCCGACTAGGTAAAATAGCGTCTGCGAGCTCCCTTTCATTCTTATCATTAGCATTATTATCTATTGGTATTTGCTTTATATTTCATTTTCTTTAATTTACAAACTGTTTCTTATAATTTAGTTGAAATTGAACGTGTAAATCTCCTCAAAGCGGCATAATAAAACTTTTGAATAATGCCATAATGAGGAGATGTTTTTACATAATAATTTATTTTAACCTTTTCATGTTTATTGCTCCCTACGACCAGATAACGAAGCCACAAAGCGCTTTGTTATCTGGACATGGGAAAACATTGACAGCATTAAACACAGCTAGAATTAACCTGATCACTACACAAAACCTTTTAAATTTTTTCATGTAATATCATGTTAAAATGTATTTTAAATGTCGAAATTCAGGCGTTCGCCAACCTTGAAGAATTCGGCCTAATAAGTGCCCGACAGTTTTACGCTCATTATATACGCTGCGTGCCAGTTTGACAAGCGCGTCCCCCCCGCGGCAAGGAGAGGGGTAAAATGCTTGTCGCATTCGGGAAATCAAATAAATAGGCCAACTTTGAAAAATAAAGCAGTCATAACTATATCACAACATGTGAGCAGCAAAACAAAAGTCTATTCTTCGCCGTCACCCTCTCCATCATTTGCTGCCTCGCTGACACCCTCTGCCAGAAGCAGTCCTGGGCCTACGTCCTCGAGACAGGACGTCACTGCAAGGCCAGGACCCGGCAGAGGAGTGGCCCACCTAGTGCCCCTCACATAGACCACTGGGTGCGTGAGGACCAGCACCATCCACTTACCCTACAACCCTGCAACGGAAGAAAGTGGCTCTGGATCTAGCACCTACACAAAATTTACAGTCTTGTAACGACACTAGTCGCTTTCACTATTTTCATCCAGATTGGACGTGAGTTGTCCTTTTCTATGGAAAAATGATGAAAAAATTAATAAATTCGCAGCATCTCCACAAAATAGGTAACATTATTGTTACAAAAAAGAATGACAGTGGTCAAAGAAAGCGCGCTAAACTCGACAATGTGTTCGCGTATTATTTACACAAAGCAAAATGTAAAAAAAATATCAAAAATATACTCAGAATCCACAATACTGAATAGTAAAAAAAAAATGTGTTGTCTTATCAGTATATTCAATATTTCGCGCAAAATTTCCACATAACATACTTACGAAAACAATGACAGATGAAGAGAACAGCTGATCGCGACATAATGTGCACAATCTTAAACTGGACGAAAAAATAGAACTCGTTCTAATTTTCGTTATTTTTCCTTAGAAAAAGACAACTTACGTCCAATCTGGATGAAAATCTATATCTAGGTATAGTCTAATTACTAATTAAGAACGCCTTTCCCTTTTTTCTTACAAATTGCTCATTAGTTTTCTTTTCTATGGAAAATTCTACAGAAAATTCCATAGAAGAAGACAATTTACATGAAAACTGGACGAAAAATAGGATCGCCTAAAGACATTCATTTTTTTCGTCCAGTTTTCAAGTGGATTGCCTTTTTCTATGGAGTTTTCTATAGAATTTTCCATAGATAAAGAAAACTCAAGAGCAATTTGGATGAAAAAAGGTATCGCCTTTAGAACGCCTTTAGTCCTATCCCTTCTAATATATAAACCTTTGACCTGCATAGAAATATGCATCCATCTTGTAAAATCCACCAGTATGCCGATCTTTTTATATATATATTTCAGAACTAAATATAACTTTTCTGGAGGAAGTGATCAACATATGCACGAAAAACCTTGGCATCTGGTAAATGAATGACGGCTTAGAAATTTCTCCGACCAAAAGCAATGTTATCGTTTTCTCTAGGAAACGTGTTACTCTGCATATATGAGTCCTAATTAATAATTCGATTTTCCTTATCTAGGTACAGATAAGATTCCTATGTGCCATTCTGGTCTCTAAGCTAACATGGAACCCATACGTAAATCTTATTGTTAACAAATGTCAGGCTGGTCTCAATACTTTACGTGCCGTTTTACAGGTCTGATCAACCTGAATCAATCTGAAGTCACCCCCATTCACCAAAAAAACTTTTTTATAACGCATATGTTAGGAGTCATTTGAAATACGCGTCGTTCCTTATCGAATCCACTTCTAAAAATAATCTCGTGAGGTTAGATCGTATCCAATCTCAAAGTTCAAGATTGATTGTCGGAGCTATGCGATCCTCCCCAATTAACGCTTTACAAGTGGAGGCTGTGGAAGTTCCTGTCCATTTCAGAATACAGTGCATGGCAGACAAGTTTTTATTTATTTAAATGCTTCAGACACTCTAATCACCCACTGATGGAGAAAAATACTACACTCTTCTATATTGGAGGAACAAATCAACCCTTCTTTTCTAATCCGCACTATTATTATTGAATTAACGGACTTGCGATGAGTCTAGTATATCAAAGGGTAATCATTTTTTAAAATATAGCCCACGATTCCTTCAAAATTGTGGTTTTCTAAACTCTCCTTGAACAAATTTTCAACGTCTTGCATTTGCCGTACGCGGATAGGGCATTGCTGCCAGAATGTTCACCTAACAAAAATATAGGTTAAGAATTCTGCTATGTGCGAATGTCATCTTGAAGAGTAAGACCTCAATCATATTTTTTTCAGTTGCCCTATAAATAATTGCTATTGATGAATATAGATTTTCTGCCCTCCTAGAACACTGCATCCCTATTATCATCTGTCGACAAACCTGTATATAAAATCCTATGAAAAATTTCTTAAATTTGATGGTATCAAATAATAATCACATTCATAAGATTTCCAATAAGTACTTACATAAAATTTTAAATCTTAATTTAAAAAAAAATTGACAACTTGCATTTTGTGTATGTCTAGCGCATTTCATAGTATGTAATGTAATTGTAATATCTGTTATCTAAATTTTAACCTACACTTACATACTTTTCACTAGAATTTTCTACTTGACACTGGGTAGAACACTCCTTTGGGGTGAAAAGTCATTAAAAAAAGATTATGATGATAAAACAAAAATTTTGAAAACTTATTTTTAATAGTTTACATACATAGTCTATACGAACAAACTACTTACTTCAGCAGCATTCTATTTTCTATTGAACGTTTTTTATTTACCATCATACAGGTCTGCAAAATAATATAGACAAAATCGTTTAAAAATCGGCATATGTATTTACAAAGACATTGTTTAAAATATGAGTAATATTTTACAGAAGTATAGCATTCTTAATACGTATTATATTAATTATTTACAATTATTTCAGTCGGGGGAGATACCAAATAATGTTTTTTTTTAAATCTCAAACCATGAACCTGTGAAATAGCTTATACATTCAACTAAGGGTCTTATTTTGGGTTATTTAAGAATAGGTGAAATGTTTAAATGACATCATAGGGTTAGTAAACAGCACCTACGCCCGTATTTTTTTTATTATTTGAAACCCAAAGTATGAACCTTGGAACCTAATTTATAGGTTCTTAGCTGGTGTCTCCCCCAATTGAAATAGTTGTTTCTTATTGTAATCAAGTTCAATCAATGTGTTATTTCAAACAAACTGCGTATTAAGAATGTAATGCTAATGTAAAACTTTACTGAAATAGGTGCGAAAAAGATGATATTTGACGGACTTATACTACGTACCAGTCATTTCAACAGTTATTTTGTTAATATTTGCAAAGTTGGACACGAGCTTCCTAGCTCGAAATTCTGTTAAACAGCGCTGAAATATGCAGTAAATCACTTCCCGCGTTCTACTATGTATTAGTTTATTAATTATAATGGAAACAATGAATACAAAATAAATTTAAAAAATACTGATCAGAATATCATGGATATCTGATAACAAATTTCAAATAAAAAAAGGAAGTAGCTTGGTGTAGCCATAGTAATGACAATTTTTAGTTATATTTGATTATTTCTAGATTCTTTGCCGCACTGTAGGTAATAGGTATTCTTAGGAAGCTAAACTATTTGTCGATGATACCATCCCGAGTAACTTTCCCAGTAGGTCAAGTTGTCTCATATATCCTGGCAGCATATTTAAAGGCACTTTATAGCCGTTTGACATAACATGTACTACCTGGTTTTGATGTGAGACGTCAAAATAAGTTTGAAGTGAAAATGTAGTAATTTCCGCAGTACAATATTTATGTATTTGTCAATAAATCATTTTTATCAGCAAATAATAATACAATGATTCTAAAACTATACGCGGTCGGCTAAAACGTAAGTAGCAGTTCAAATCGTTGCTATTTTGGGATGAACTATTTTGGGCAGCTAACATACTAACCCTACGAATCGACATTTTCTCCACTTCCTTGTTCCAGATCGCAGATATCAGATGTTCATGATTATCTGGACTAAATATGATTAATGAATCAAATGAACCTTATCTTATCAGTTTTTTACTACAATTTGGTGTCCGTTAGGTTATTATGTTGATTTACATATTGCATATGTTTTTTTTTCATTCGACGTAAATATTGTTTTGATGTTTTCTTACCGAGTGATTATTGCAGCTTCTCCTAAAAGGCAACCGAGACTTCGAATGTGAAGGAAAATTAATTAAAATGGAGATGACTGATTATGTTATAAGAGAAAGGCTGCCGGATTTATGGAGACAAATCGAGATGACACATTTAAGTTATTTACAAACAGAAGAGAGCCCGGATAAACTAGATGAGAGGAAAAAACTTGATGGTAAATAATATTTTTATTACTGTTTTCAATATCATCAACCATGTAATTATCTGGCAACTATAAAAATGATAATGAAATATGTGAGTCACTTGTTGTGTCCAGTTTGACTCATCATGCTCAAACTAATTTTAAATTCGCTACCTATTGTATAATAGTAATAATAATTATAGTGTGTTGTTTAGTTGTTAATAATTTAGACATTGAAATGTGACTTGCTTATAGTTTTTACTTTGCATCCATGTGATATCACACATACCAACATTTAGGTAAAATCTATGACACCTTGAATATATTATTTCATATAAGTTGGTTTGCTCTGTCATAATTTTTTAAAACTATAGTGAAGTGCAGTATGCCCGTATGTGTGTGTTCCGTACAGACAGGGGCGCTCTTGTGAGGTGTCATATAAAAAAGTGTTTAATTTTTTTATGTGATACCAAACAAGAGCCTCAGCTGCTCCCAACCGTCTAGGCAGTGAGACTATGGCATCCCCAATTGGGGTATGTTGTGAGGCTGACGGTATTTAGGAGGGGAAGAAGATGGGGAAGTACCAGGCTATTCAGAACTGGTCAACAAATATGGCTAAAGCCATTTCAACCAACGTTTCAATTCTGAATGGCGGTCTTTCACCAGGGCGATACTGACAGCATCTACCACTCTGGAAGGTGCAACAAATGTAATACATATTATTTTAAATGAATAAATTGTGAAATAACACAATTTAATCAAATAAAATATACTTGCCATAGCCAAGGATCGTGACCTCTCAACCACGGAGACCGTCGAATTATGTGATTAAAATAAATGCAAATAAATATGAAATGAGGCGCTGAGAACCAGACAGGCTTATGCGCCATTTGACTCAAATTTTATCTTTGTATGAAGTTTTATAGACAACTGTAATATCTTTGTGCCACACAGACTTATCAGTCAATATTGCAGCGACAAGTTCAGAAAACATCATGTTAATTGTATGTCATAGACGGAATCTGTAATAAGGTATGTGCCATAGGAACTCAACGGCCTAATTTGAGATATTATTGAAATATTAACGTCAGTAAAAATGTTGGTTTTCAGTGCGCATTATGTTGTTACTTAAATAAATCAATAACCAAGAAAAGTTTATTATTTAGAAGCTATAAAATTACAATTTTTTTTTTTGTCGCTTAAGTTTGTTTGGCATCAGCAAAATCAAAATGGATTGATGAAATGCTCAAAAACTTCAAAAGCATTTTTCTCTAAACTACTCAAAAGGTTTATAAGCCTCTCTGGTTCTCAGCGCCTCAAATGTCGTAATATTAATGCCTTTGGATTTTAAAATCACTGCTGTCAGATTATATGAATATTAGCATATTTTTGGAAAGTAATAGTCTGCCCGCAAACACTGTTCTTTGCAATGTTGCGTGGGTGGACCAGTTATAGCCATGTACACTTAATGAACATTTCCTTACAAATCTGATGACAATTTTTTATAGAGTTTTTGTTAATCCCTACCGCAAGTCCTAAATGGCACAAAATTTGAAGAACCGGTTTGCATCCCACGATAATCAAATAATCCCGAGAAATGTGGAACCATGAAATTGGCAGACCCCCTTCTCCCATCAAAAAATTATAACAGCCACTTGTTTGTACTCCATGCGGTCCGCGAACTTTTGAAAAAACAGATAATAATAAATGTCGTAAACTTATCGTATGTCGGTACCTACGTTGGAATGTACTCGGTTTTTCAAACAAGATTCGTTAGTAATAATCCAAAAGAAGCTGCGAAAATGGAACAAAATTGCAAGGCCCAATATTCACAGGTCCTAGATTTTATGACACTTAGATTGTGCCTGATAGTACTGGATAGGAATGTTGTCACCAAGCAGACAAGTGACCGACGACAAGCAGGCAGCGTCATAAAAATATTAATCCATCCCTGGTTAATATTTTCGTCCAACGGGATTTCTGTCCGCCGCTACTGCCGCACTGTGCTAGCTACCTTATTACTTATTTCGAGAATTGTTTTTATTCAGACTCAATGATCCTTTTTTTTAAATTATCACTGGAATGTATTTAGAAATTGTGTTGACAAAATTTAATTAAATTTTGTACACTATATCAGTGAAGTGACCTCATTATAACGCAAGCGAATGTATGAAAATAAGTCTGAACTGAAAAATCATTTTAGTAATTACTCATTATATATAACCGTTAAAGTGCGTCCCAGCGCCAACACGCTGTAAGCTTTAGTTCCGTAAATTGCAACGCAGCACTATAGCGCTGCAATTTTCAGTGTGCTTTTTGTCATCCTCGGGAGAGCACGTGTTCAATTTGAGCCTGGTATATTGAGGTTGGCGCGTGTCTTGATAACTGTATTTATTGTTTATCCTGTTAAAATAAATACACCCTAAAGTGAATCGATATTTTTCACCACGTCGGAAGTTAGTTCTATTGCTGATGATCGTAATGTATCCAATGACAGCGGCACTACAGACGACAAGACCTTTGTTCCCATAAATGAATGTGTGCATCGAAGCAAATGAGACAAGGCGATCCAATCTCATATGCGCTCGCTGTAAAAAGGGACTACATGGACCACGGGAAAACACAATTGTGAAGTGAAATAATCTTATATTTTTTGTAGTGGTAAATCTGTAGTTTTTTAATTAGAACTATAATATTCGTAAAATTTAATTCTTTACTTGTATAATTTAAAAAAAAAATCATTATAATTGATTGATATTTGTCCAAGTTATTGCATTTTTATTGAATACCATACTTTTTTTTATTTAAAAACATAGAATATCTGTAGCAATTTATATACATACTTGCAAAATAAGCATAGCACTAAAACGGTTAAAAACCACAAAATTTTAAATATGTACACTGTACATTGAGTGTAAACCACCGCAGCTCATGGAATTTTCTAGCACCATAGTGCTGTGGTCCCACCTTATTTATTCTATGGTATATTTCATAAAACAAACCTTTCTATGATTGTCGCACATTCACACTTGCTCTATTTCTGTTTCAATACATCTGTATCCACGGAGCTTAAAGAGATGCAACAAATCTGTCAGCAAAATGTCATACTAATATTCTTAATCTTCATTTATTTATTGTTACCAAGTTTCATTTGTATAACTCAATTTTAATTTAAAGTTTTTTGTTTTGATTTTAATAATAACATTGATTTTAATTTTTACAATAAACTTAAAATACTTGAGTCGGCCCATGTCAGAAGTCGGAATAATAGAAGAGAATGTATGAGACAATGTATGAATGTGAATGAAGCAAGAAGTGTATGTCAAGATCGAGTTGTTTGGCGGTCTGTCCTCTCTGCCTACCCCTGCGGAAAAAAAAGCCTTGATGGTTAGATAACAATAAAAACCCGATTATATATATATATGTACATGTATTTTTAAATCAGATATTTTATATATATAAAAAAAATCATTACAATAATATATGAATTTTAAGAGATGGAATGTCGAATAGTTTTGATTAGTTTGAGCAAGAAATAGTACAATATGTAGGTCTGCGATCAACCAAAAATACCTAATACGATCGACGCTCTGGTCATCCCTGATCTCTAGAATAGAACGAAAGTTGAAGTCGATTCAACATTGGGCTTCTATTTCAATCGGGCATTTTATCGCATAAAAAGCCTGCTTTCCTATTTCATAGATTCTATGAAATAGATCATATAATAGATGACCCAGCTTAAGGGAAAGGTTAATATCACGATACTTGTTTAATTTTCTCCATAGATGGCAATACTGGTATTGATTGAAGATCATATTTTGAAATTAGAATAATGGTGAATCAAGTCCATTTTGACATTTAGTTTGGTCGGGAAACTAATGTAAAAAAAAAAGATCTGCTTGATTTGTTTTCCACCTATTTACCATTCTTTTTATAAAAACCTCCCTACGAACAGTCACACTCGACAGTCTGAACAATGTGACCATAGTGAGAAATATGTGGAAAATTATGAAGTCGCATAATATGATTAATTTTCTGTTGTGTTTTGCAATTTTTTTTTAACATTTCATTTTTATGACAGCATTTTTAACAATCATTAATTTTTTTCATTTCATTGAATTTTATTGTATTAATAAAGCCTTAAATTGCTTTCTGTTTTGACTTTTTATTTAAAGTAGCGGAAACACCCATGGATTTCATACAAGGTTTTCAACATTAATTATTAGCGCAAGAGATTATTATATACATGTATTTAAAAGTAACAATTTTTTTTTCCTATTTAATATCGCTCAGCAGTTTCATTTTCCTTGAGCCAATGGTACTATGGCATCTTCGATTGGGGTATGGTGCAATTCTGAAAGGAGTGACATATGAATTATAACATAAAAGAGGACACAGAAGAATGCGCTTGTTTCCACGGAAAATTAAAATAACGGCAAAGGTGTCCACGGGGAAAAAAAGTTTGTAATCTATGGTTTAGATAATATAAATTTGTTTTAAACCACTTCAATTTAATATAATGATCGACCGGTTTCGAAAGTATCCTTCCTTCGTCAGGACTATATTAAAACTGTTCAGTTTTTCAGTTTTATTATATTACACAGTTTTGTTATATTTCAATGGTTTCAGTATTAATATAGTCCCGATGAAAGAAGGGTACTTCCGAAACCGGTCAATCATTATATTAAATGGAAGTGCCTTAAAACAAATTTATGTGTTTATAATATAATTATGGCAAGCCACAAAGTAAATGCTTTTTACAAATATATTTATACCTAAGTTTATTTCTTATTATTAATCATTGGATTATATGTATTTTCATATTTTAGCTAACGATATTATGACACTTGTGATCGTTATATTTCCAATTCACTTATTGGAAAAATAAATGTTAAATGTACAGTTATTTATTCAATAGTCAAATTGGGAATATAACCGCCACGAGGGTCGTAGTCTCGTCAGCTTAAATAATATGTTAATGCGTATAATCCAATATCTATTTATTATAAACTATGAACTCAAAAATCTGATTGAGCGTGAGACCATTGCAAGATTCTGTAGGTCCCAAAGACTGTGATGGGCTGGTCATGTAGAAATAATGCCAGATTATAGGACACCGAAAATCAGGAAGAAGTGGGTGGCCCCGGTGGAAGCGACCAAGAGGGATACCGTGGAAGATGTGGGTTGACTGTGTGGAAGATGATTGGAGCAAAATTGAATGTGAATAACTTGGGATCGGAGCCAGTGGATAGCATTTGTGTAGGAGGCCATTTCCCGCCTTCAGATGTACCGCCGTGATGATGAATTCTTATTTTGAATTTAAGATTTAATAATTTTGTTAAATTTCAGGCTATATAGCGGAATACCTATGTCTCGTCCCACATGAGAACAAGTTCATCCTGCGGGAGACGGGCGAACTGCTGTCGCGGTCGGCCGTACTGCCCGACTTCAGCGCCTGCCGCCTAGCCCGCGGCTGGGCGGCCCTGGCCTGCTACGCCTCCAACCTGCTCGCGCAGAACTGGAGGAAGGAGTACCGCACCATCAGGGTAGGTGGCTGATGATTAATGGGATAATAATAATAATAAGAGTTCATTTCTATAGCGCACTTTTGTGAAGGTTCACCTCAAGTGCGCTTTACACTAACTAACCTAACCTAATATAATTGTAAAATAACCGATATATTACATAGTATATCTGTTATTTTAATATATATACAATATGCAAATTAAAACTATGACATAAAATATTCATGAGCAGGTATTATAATATAACAATTTAGAAACTAAGGGTGTAAATATAAAATATCACGTAGGTACAAAAAACAGAGCAAGAGAAAATTATATGACATTATATACATGGTTTTTCACTGAATACTAAGGGAATTAAATAACTACGGAGAAAACCGCAACTAAATAAGCTGTGGAGGATTAACAGAAAAAAAATTTACAAATTCTGTTTCTATGCACATGAATTTATGTTTTATATCGGATAGGATTTTTTGAATAAATTTGTTTTTAATACCCGTTTGAACTCTGCTAAATTCTGGATCTTAGCAATATTTGGGGGAAGCTTATTCCAGATGACCGGGCCGGATATACGAAAAGCGCAAACATAGTACACGGGTTTATTTGACCGAGAGGGTTCAACTAATCGGTTAGCAGCATTGAAATCTGCTGACCTCAAAGAAAGCTGTCTATCACTGCTGGGATAGTAAAAGGCTTAGATTTTATTCAATGCTGGGTTTCATCAAGCCTTGAAGGTGTGATAATAATTCATTTGACAGTGTTTCCTATGTCATTGTCTTTTATAGGAAACAGTATAGTTGCGCCGGTAGATTGGCACTAAGAGACTCAATCCAAGAGAGTTAAAAACACAAGTTAATATGTTATTTCCCGAGAAACATAAAATATAACACAGGTAAAAATTACCTAATTAATATATAAGATAATTTATGTTTTTATAATAATTTATTTTGGTGATTAAACACCAATAAATCATTCCTGCATCCTAGTTTGATACACTGACTCGTAGCAACTCCGTAATGTTTGGAATTTGTTAAAAAGTCTGAGACTATAGATTTTATCATAGGGTAAGATGGCCTCTAATCGGCTCCGGTCCATAGCCATCTCCAGACCTCTCGGTCCTCAGAGTAGTAGTAGTACTCGATCTTAGTTGAGGCCAATTTTCAAGACTTTCTCTTTCAAAGCAATCAATGAGTACTTAGTACAATAGTAATAATATTATAGTTACAAATGATTGACGTTCAAAGTATAATGATGATTCCAGTTATACAGCGGCTACTACAAGCACGAGGTGGAGGGTGCAGGGCTGGAGGACGCGAGGGACATGCTGAGGGCCATGGGCTACCGACAGGAGGGCACCCCGCAGTGCCTGACCCTGGACGGACCCGTCTGTCCAGACGAGGTCACCGCTGTGTCCAGAGATTCGCTAATCGCTTATGTGGAGTGCCAGGTAACTCATTTATTTATTTGGTCATATATATTCGTGTTAATCTACACTCCCCAAAATTCAGGTCATGAGTATTTTATTTCATAGGTCTTCATAGATTTTCAAATAAAATCTGCATCCCTTTAACGCTCACGCCTTGTTAGCATTCATTGGCCTTGTCATTTTTCTGTAAAATTAGTCTCTCTTCATGACTCGGGTCAAATGCCATATTTGTCTTTAAATACATGACAACATAATACATAAATAGATGACACAGATTACAGATTTCGATATGGGTAGGGGTCAGATAAGATATTGTATTGATGTGTTGCTTATGGGATTCCCAAAAGGGGTACATAAATAAAGTATATAGTTTGAATTATTCAAAAAATTATATCCCATTCGCAGTTCATTCATTTTTTTCCCAGTTGGAATTTTCTTTGATTTCTATCAAATAATACTGCCTTGTTGAAACTTACTACTGATTTGAAACCATTAAGGCTAAACAAAACGTAATACGTGCTCAAAGATGGCGTTAATTTAAATATTAAAAAAAAAAAAAAACACTTGGCACGTAATTCTTTTAAATATTGAAATGAATTCTTTGTTGACGTGTATACACGCACAGAATATGAAACGGAATAAATTGTTACTGTAGATTTAAAGCTCAAGTCCTTCAAGAAACTTATACAAACACAATATATTATTGTAAAACTGACATAATCAGTATATTTATAAGTTTCTTGAAGAGTTTGAGCTTTAAACTTACAATAACAATTTATTCCGTTTCATATTCCGTATGTACGCCCGCCAACAAAAATTCATTTCAATATTTAAATTGAGATGATTTTTCACAAAAACGGCACTGTACAAATCATCCGATTATTTTTATTATCATTATTATTATTATTATTATTATTATTATTATTAAGTGCTAAAAGTTTTTTTTCTAAAATATTTGAATTAGCGCCATGTGTAAGCTTGTATCACGTTTCATTTAACCTTACATAAATACATTTAGAATTTTTTCTAACCCATGTTTAATTATATTCTCTGTCGTTCAGATTATTTCAGATGTATATTTCTCACACTATCCATAATTGTATGAATCTAATTGAGCATTATTTATACTTATAATGTTCCGAGGCAGCAATATAAATGAGTCATTTCATCAGTCATGAATATTTATTCTGCTTTGGAAATATGTTATAACGTATTAATGTTTATGCAGTTGTAACACTGCAAGAGGTGATGCGTCATGACAATTTAGAGCAAAAATTTAATTATTATGTATTCTCATGAATAATTGTCTACTGATTGTCTGATTGAGAATATTTTAAACCGCAATCTTAAAACAATCAACTTGTGGTATTGATGTCATATTTGCTGCCGATATAATTCTTCTGCAGACTTAACTCACCCAAATGCGCCACATTTTGTGGTTTCCATTTGAGAATTGCAGAAATATACTTTATGACATGTAAATGTTAATGTACTGATATAATTCATGAATTCTATTAAGTTAAAAGAAATAGATAATTATTTCACTTTCTTAACTACATACATACATATTATTCTTATCTTATTTTATTATTTATTTGGTTATACTCCCATCTGAACTTTTATATGAATTTTAGAATGTAATGTAAAGAGCTAACAAAAATTACAAATACTCGTACATAGAGATTCTAAGCCATAAAGTAATGAACAATCTTTTTCAAATGTTTAACAGTGACATAAAATAGAAAACCAAAACAATATTCTAACACAAATCATTAACACTACATTATCCAATCTACAACACTACATATTGTAGGATTCATCAAAGTGCTGGTATAGATGACGCTTTACTGTATAAATGGAGTCACCAAATACATCAACAACATCTCCCAAACCTGTTGTCCAGATCATGAATTCTATTAGCTAATGAATGAGACTGATAATTGATTGTGTAAGTGTTGCAGAAAATGTAACATTTTGTCTTGTGTTCCTCGTCGGTACATTAAATTTAATAGTATACGAGGTGTGTTCAAAAGAAAAGGTGAATTACGAATTTTTTCAAAAAGTGTTTATTTATTCATCAATATCCATTTTCTCCCCTTCAATGTAATCCCCTCAGATATAATGCACTTATGCCAGCGCTTCTTCCAATCCTCGAAGCACTTCTGGAATGCGCTTTTCGGTATGGCCATCAGCTCGTTCTTCGATTTTGACTTTATCTCATCAATTGTGGCAAAACGCTTTCCTTTCATTGGTCTCTTCAGTTTTGGGAATAGGAAAAAGTCGCAGGGAGCCAAATCCGGTGAATACGGTGGTTGATACATGATTACGGTGTTGTTTTTGGCCAAATAATCACGAACAAGCATTGATGTGTGAGCTGGTGCATTATCGTGATGCAAAATCCATGATTTGTTTTTTCACAATTCCGATCGTTTGAGCCGTATTGCTTCACGCAAACGTTGCATAACTTCCTTGTATTATTCCTTATTAACCGTACGACCTGTTGGCAAGAACTCATGATGCACCACGCCATTGTAATCGAAGAAAACAGTGAGCAAAACCTTCACATTTGATCGAACTTAGCGTGCTTTTTTCGGTCTTGGCTCTTCTGGCCGCTTCCATTGGGATGATTGGGCCTTGGTTTCAACGTCATAACCATATACCCACATATCATCACCAGTTATGACCCTTTTGAGCAAATCTGGATCGTCGTTGACGTCATTCAATAACTCCTGAGCGATACTAATGCGATATTGCTTTTGCTCAAAATGTAGCAATTTCGGAACAAACTTCGCTGCCACACGTTTCATGTCCAAAACATCCGAGAAAATTGCATGGCATGAGCCGATTGATATGCCAACATCCTCTGCAACTTCCCTAATACTGATTCGACGATTTTTCAAAACCATTTTCTTCACTGTTTCGATGTTTTCTTCCTTTGTTAACGTGGTTGCAACTCCAGGACGCTCATTGTCATTAACATCTTCTCGGCCTTCTGTAAAGCGCTTGTACCACTTATAAACATTTTTTTGAGACAAAGTAGACTCGCCGAATGCCACAGTCAACATTTTAAGTGCGTTGGAGCACTATATTTAATTTTTAATGCAAAATTTAATACATATTCTTTGATCCATTTTTTTCGAAAGTAAAAAAATCGAAGAACACACTAAAACATGACTAACCTTTCCAGTTGTCAAAAACAAACCACTAATCCAAAATGGCTGATAATGCTAACATATGATAAACATATGTGTACCAACATAACAAAAAAAAAATCGATAATCGAATGTACACAGCCTGCGAAAATTCAAAATTCACCTTTTCTTTTGAACACACCTCGCATATCATATTACATATATTATTTATATATCTTACATATTATTCCTATCTTACATATTATTCCTGTCTTACATATTATTCCTATCTTACATATTATTCCTATCTTACATATTATTCCTATCTTACATATTATTCCTATCTTACATATTATTCCTATCTTACATATTATTCCTATCTTACATATTATTCCTATCTTACATATTAATCATATCTTCATTATCATATCCTTTTATATTATATATTGTTTTTTTTTCTCACTTATTTTGAGATTGAACAGTTATTTAAAAATGTTTTTATTCATTTCCCCGTAAACTTTTAAAATGCTTGATATTTTTATGTATGCACAGTATTTAGCTATATGTAAATGAAATGGGAGTTTTCAATCATACTGTTTGAGAGCATTCCTGCGTAAATATGAGTTTTACAAAATAATTAATTGTTTATTAATTAACTGTTTTTACTGAATTTCGATTTCTAAATTCAAAAAGCCACCATCCGGTATCATTAGTGAGTTTTTCCCAAAAAGTCTTTATCATTACATAATATTTATGATTTTTATTGTTTAGATAATGGATCAGATCTGGGAGGAAGTGTCTTTACGAGGGGGAAACTGCAGCTGGCTGGAAGTTCTGCAATGTCGGGAAGAGTTCTCGGGAGACGTGGACCAGGCGGCAACTATTATCCTTTATTCCCAGAAAAATTCCAAAGGTAACAATTTTATCCCTTTAATGCTCACAAGCTTCAACTGATCATAAAATAGCCAAAACAATTCAATTTACAATAAATGCTGTTTTTTACATTTGGTTTGTAAATTGTATTATTATCTATTTGTTTCAGATATCTACTCAAATGTGAAGTTCCCTGGCTCCCATCTCCCTAAAGCAGTCATCAAGAATAACATCTCGTACCAAACTCCTCAGATAAATGATTACAGAATGCAGCAGAACTACCAAACAATCCAAACTAACAACCACAACTTGCAGCAGCAGCACCAGCAGCACGCCAACCCTCATTGCCACCAGCCCATCAGTAATGGATACATCCAGAATGGGCAGGCGATGGCGGCGGCCAATGGGATGCCTGTTAAAGCACAGTTGCACGATAATAACATGGGGATGGTCAATAATCACTCTGATCCCCATGGCATGTACTGCTCTAATCCTATGGCGCAGGCTCCTCAAATGAACCCCATGAATGGAGTGAACCCCATGAATGGAGTGAACCCCATGAATGGAGTGAACCCCATGAATGGAGTGAATCCCATGAATGGAGTGAACCCCATGTACAGGTTCAACCAAATGAACATGATGAACCAGTGCACTCCTATTCCTGCGTATTATTACAACCCCATGCCTCCCCAACAATACCTGATTCAAGCTCCTCTGGCGGCTTACGGTCCCGTGAGACAAGCAAACACTCTACCTCTCGCTAATGGTTACCATTGTCCTCCAGTTCCTCAGTCTGCATATTGTCCCACCGTTCCCACGGCTCAACTTATTGAACTAGATATTCCCAGTTATCCTCCTAACAACCATTCCCATCACGCCTGCCCCAGCATGTCCAGTCCCAAACAGACTATCAAACCTGATAGAAAGCGATTAGACAATGGCAGAGATCCTCACTTAAAAATACATCACAGCGGCTCCATGGACTCTAAAAATAATATCAACCATTTGACGGCAGCTCATAACTCTAATAAAAATCACGATTTGAGCTTTGAAAATCAAGAAAATGCCAGAAGAAACAGTGCCCCGAGATCATCTGCATCATATACGAGCGATCATAATATGTCAATACCCCGGTCCGACACCCAGCCTTCTTTGAGCAAAGCGAGGGAGGATGGAATGGGGACCTTTGAAAGTTGGGATTATGTATTTAGGAATTTGGAAAGTCAAGGGTATAATAAAGATTTGGGGGAAAGAGGGAATATCCTGTCCCCACCCTTAGAAAGGGATTCAAAAACTCTGGGAAGAGTGGGAAGCAGGGATCCTAAGAGGTATACGCAGACCACAATGGACCTGGAGGACGGCCTTCACGCAATCAGGTTAGAGAAAGACACCGACGAAGAGATGTATAGAACAGCTAAAACTAACGAAACCTTGTTGAAAATAAAACAAGAGAACGAGGCTAAAGCGGCCAAAGCGCACACAAGACGGCACATTCTCGCCGATGAAAAAGACAAACGGAAATCAAATTCCTACGAGATGTCAGTCAGCCCTTCCAAAGACCCTAACGATCACTTTAAGGTGGTAAACGACAAGGTGAGACTCATTTCTAAAGAGGACGCCAAAGAAAAGAAGGAGATAGACAAGAATACTTACCTCAATGGCACCAATACAGCCAGGATCTCAGATACTCGGAAGTTGAAGAAGAGCACTGTGAAGTGCTTAAATTCGGAAGCGGATAATGTAAATACCTCCACTACTAGGAAGGAGAAAAAGCCAACTGTTGAACACCCCGCTCAGGCAGTTTCCACTATCAAGAAAACTCCACATATTCAAGGTATGTATTTAAACTTCTTATTTTTTAATTACATACGTTTGTATTTATGTAAACATATTTATTAAATTTGGCAGATATTTGAACTACCTATCCTAAAATTTAAGTCACACGTAACAGATCTATGTCTATAATATGGAAGAAATGTTTTTGTTTCTCTTTTATAATACATATTCACAATTTCATATTA